>JAFISE010000052.1:0-50631 GCA_022560025.1 Stagonosporopsis chrysanthemi | reverse complement strand
ACACACGCATACCACACACGCACATACTCCACACACACACACACCACACAATCCGCCCTCCCTCCCGCACATCCTCGCACCCGCAGCAGCAGCAGTGTGCCCACTTCCGGCGTGCAAACGTAAAGGCTTACCCCCCACCTCGGCTCGGGATCATGTATATTGTAGACCTTGTGTATACGGTGATGGCTTGTACTGTTGTCTGAATAGTACATTCCTTCTATCTCTATCTCTATCTCTATCTCTATTGCACGCTATTGCACGCTGTTGCACACACACACACCATTGCATATTGCATATTGCACATCTACATCTTCAAGTCACCACGCTTCGTTCGTGTCGGCCCTGTTTTGCTGCTAATCCGAAAGGGGGTTGGGGTTTGGGGGTTTTTATTTTTCTCTTTTCGTTGTGCAGGGGGACTATGGCTGCGGGATGGCGAAACATGGGGTGTGGCATGTGAGCTGTGGCGGTGATGGGTGAATGTTTAGGCGCGGAATCGACGTTGGGGGGCTTTGGATGATATGGTGTACGTCGTATGAAGGAGCCTGGTTTCTTTTTCCAAGTGCTCATTTCCACTCACAATAGCATCCTCGAGTGCCTATAATGTGTTGGAACAGGAATGGAAACGGAAACGGAAAAAGGCGTATGCTACTCTATAGGTAGTAGTAGTAGTCTGTCAGAGTCAGTTTTTAGTTGTGTTAAAATACTTCAGTAATTTGTATGCAGGCGCAGTGATCGCAGCCAACATCAGATTCTGGAATCTGCATAGAGTGGTTTGCCAACCATCGCTCCAAAAAAAAAAGGAACGAGCTCCTTCATTCGCACACATGTTAACAAACCTCACGTCCACCCTCGCCGAGAAGGGAGTCGCACGGAGAGGCGCGTGGTTTGTTTCTGCGCATGCAAAGCACCATCCCTGCACGCGATGTGCGTTGGCGTGTGTGCTTTTCTCCAGCACTGTTTTGTTTGGCGAGAAAGGGCCCCCCTTAATGGCGATGTTGATGATTCATATACAGGCATCATGTCTGTTGTTGCTGTTGTTGTTGTTGTTGTTGTTGTTGTTGTTGTTGCTGTTGTTGCTGTTGTTGCTGTTGACAAGCGGGGTGCCTTGGCTACGGTGAGACTCACAAACAACAGCGCAGAACGAGGGGCGGCGCGGAGATGATGTCGTTGCTGGCTATCGATTGTTGGACGCAGGCTGCATGGAGAGCGCTGATGACGGCTCCAATGAGACGAGACAGCGCGCCTTCACCCGTTGTCAAGCTGCTTGGGCAGACCCACTCGCGGGCGCACTGGCCGCGCCCCCCAATCTCGCTGAACGTTCAGCACAACACTCCCGTGCGTGCGCCTCCAGTTGCTTGCTGCGCTTGCTGTGCTGCTGCGCTCCCGCCCACCGCTTCTCTCGTCATTCTCTTCGCGCCCCCGTGGCCTCTCTTTCTTTTGTTCTTCTAACCCCTTGCAGTTGGCGACGGCGATGCCCCCGTGCTCCGCTCAAGTGTGCCAGTAGCCGCTGCGTGTTTCCCCTACCCTTCACGCGTCGCCGAGCCGTCCAGCAAGCCCACCCGTCGAGGGCGCGCAGTCCGGCCCGCACAGAGCGAACCGCACACCTGCTTTGTCCTGCGCTGCCGTGTCCTGCCCTCTGCGCGCGGACGCACCTCCTTTTCCACGTTATACTCTTCTAATTTCAGCGGCCCGGCAATGGAACAGTGACCGCCGTGTCTTGCGCATCACACCATGGCGACGACCGCGAACCCACCGCCAGGCGCGCTGGTGGTGGACGACTACAGCACGCTGGACCCGTTTACCTCGCAGGACGGCCACAGGCAGCGCTACTCGGCCTTTGACAACTCGCACTTCTCGCTGTACCTCAACGGCTCCCCCGCGCAGGCCAAGCGCGCCCTGGAGGCACATCTCGCCGAGACGACGCGCCGCCTGCAGGAGACGTCGCACCTGGGCAATGCGCTTGTGCAGCAGCGCCAGGAGCTGGAGGAGCGCCTGAAGGAGGTCGAGGGCCAGCAGGCAGACAACGACATCGGCCCAGAGCTGCGCTCGCGCTTGGCCGAGCTCGAAAAGGAGTTCAATGAGGTCGGGCGGGAGACGGCTCGCGCGTTCCTTCCCAAGTCGCGTGTCCCCAGCGGCGAGGCCGACGCTAACGGCGGCTCCATCTTTGCCAGCGAGGCCATGCAGTCGCCCACCAAAGTCAGCGTCCCGTCTCGCAAGCAGCGGAACCAGCAGCCGAACCGCATCCAGGACATTCATCTCGCCACCGAGATCTCTACGTCTTTGCTGTCGCAGCTCAAGGAGCTCCAGGCTGTTTTGTCGGAGAAGGATGAGGCGCTCAAGTCTGCGGACCTGGAAAGGGCGAATCTGGAGATCGAGGTGGAGGGTCTCTCGCAGCGTTTAAGGACGCTGGACGATAGCGATTCGCGCTTGAAGGACGTCAACTGGAACCTCGAGACACAAGTACGCGAGTTCGAAGCACTGTCCAAATCAGCAGCTGACAAGGAGAACCGTCTGACCCACACCCTGAACCTGGCCAAGTCTGAGAAGTCGGCGTTGGAGCGAGAGCTTGAGGAGCTCAAGAGCATGTACGCAAAGCTCAACGACGACCACATCAACAGGGTCAAGCAGCACGAGACGGAGCTGTCTGGCCTGCGCCGCAATGTGACCATGGGAGAGGCTGAGCGCAACGCTCTGCAGCGCAAGCTGGAGGATCTGTCCTACCAGAATCAGGAGCTTGCGAAGGCTGTAGCCTACCGAATGAGAGGCGACGAGCACAACTCGCCCGAGCATGGCTCTCCAGACGACAGCTTCAACGACGGAGATAGCTTGACCCCTGAGCATTCCCCACCTCCTTCTCCCAGCAAGGCTACTCCACGCCACGGCCAACTCGAGACGGAGACCCTCAAGCACTCCCTGCAGCACGCCCACCGCATGATCCAGCAGCTCAAGAACAACATCCACCGCGAGAAGACCGAGAAGATCGACCTGAAGCGCATGCTCCAGGAGGCTCGTGACGAAATTGAGAATTCACGAACCGACGCCAAGGCTCCTGGAAGCGCAAGCAAGCGCAAGAAGACAGACAAGGATGTGTTCAAGAAGCCAGCCCGACCGGACCGTCTCGGAGCATTGAGGCAAGGCAAGGCGGAAGTCGTTATGGAGCTCGAAGACGACGAGTGGGAGGAGCAAGACATTACCCCATCCCCCAGCAAGCCTCAGAGGCATCCTCAGCAGGTTCCTGGAGCCTTCCACAGTGGCTATACTTCCATGGCTGAGACCAGCGCGAACGAGGGCTTCGAGACTGCGAACAACGTTTCTGACGCCGACTTCGAGACCGCCAACGATGACGGTACAACGACGGAGACTGATGCTTTCCAGACTGGTGCCGAGACTCTTGGTGGCGACAGCAGCGATGACATGACCGAGACCGAGATGCGATCGACCCAGGGCACTATAATGAACCGATCCCCTATCATCAGACGCCAGCAGAGCGGCCAGAGCTACCGAGACATGTACGAGAGCACCGCCTCCAACTCTGATTACGACTCTGAGCGGGATACGCGGGCGTCGGGTAGCCAGCGTAGCTCTTCCTTCAGGTTCTTACGACCGACTAGCTCTCGCAGGTCGGTTGCGACTCCTAAGAGCAGTTTTCAGGATCTTTTCCATCATGGCACACCGCCTATGACAAGGGACTCTCCGGCCAGCAACAGCAACAAAAGCACTCCCGCCCAGGGCAGGAGTCTGTTCGCTGAGCTAGACGGTCTGAGTGGTGGTGAGGACACAGATAGCGCTGCTGAGGGCACACCTGCTCGATCGAGCCTCCTGTCTCCAGATTCGCCCCTGGAGAGGAATTTCCTTGGAAGATCGCCTCTGCAGCGAAGGATTCCAATGGTCGCTATGGTGGATTCCAGCACGATGACGGATCTCCACGTGCCACAGCATGTCAGCGTTTCGTCGATCCACAACATCCACGATGTTGCGCCTCAGGTCCCTGCGCCAGCAGCGCTCCACCTCTCGTCGTTGGTCAGCCAGGGTACAAGTCCAGCAGCGCCACTCCCGCAGCAGCTTCAGCTCTCCGCCCACGCTTTCAACCATACAGAGCCGAAGCTTGTGTCTCCCCCATCACTCAACATCTCCAGCGTGTCTGGCCATGAATCGTCTCCACAGGCCCCCGCGTTCGCTCCTCTGGCCATCTCGTCCATGTCTGCTCACGATACGTCACCACGGATCCCCACAGCACCGTCTCTCGGCATCTCAACTATGGAGACTCACCACAGTCAACACACCTCGCCTCAGTCTCCCCCTGCGCCGGTGTTCAACTTCTCGTCCATTGGAGGCCACACCACGTCTCCGCGTCATGTTCCTTCGCCCGTCCTAGGCGTGTCCTCGGTCTCGGGCCACACGACTGAGCCGCGCTCTGCGCCCGCGCCAGTCTTCAATCTCTCGACGGTGTCGGGCCATGAGACCGAGCCGAGGGCTGTGCCTGCTCCTGCATTCAATATGTCGAGTGTGTCTGGACATATGACGGAGCCCAGGGATGTTCCCAGGCAGAGCTTTGGCTTGTCAGAGGTCTCTGGTCATGCTAGTGAACCGAGGGATGCCCCTCGTCAGACTTTCAACTTGTCGGCGGTCTCTGCACATGCTAGTGAACCGAGGGATGCTCCAAGACAAGTGTTCGATATGTCCACGGTCACTGGACATGCAAGCGAGCCCCAAGATACCCCAAGACAAGTGTTCGATATGTCCTCGGTTACTGGGCATGCTAGTGAACCGAAGGATGCCCCTCGTCAGACTTTCAACATATCGGAGGTCTCTGGACATGCAAGCGAACCTCAAGATGCTCCAAGACAAGTGTTCGATATGTCCTCGGTCACTGGACATGCTAGTGAGCCAAAGGACGCGCCTCGTCAGTCCTTCAACATGTCCTTGGTCACCGGACATGCGAGCGAGCCGCAGGATGCTCCACGACAGACGTTTGACATGTCTACGGTATCGGGCCACGCGACTGAGCCACAGCACGCCCAAGCAGCCTCTCTGAACATGTCGTCGATGTCGCACCAGAGCACTGAGCCCGCCGAGGATCACAGCCACAGATTTGGTTTCAAGGCCCTTGCACCGGCTGCGGCTACTCTGGTCGCATCTGGCGTCGCAGCATCGCAGATGACCGAGCCAATGGAGGCGTCAAGGTCGAACGAGGATTCCCACGCAGGTGCCTCGAGTAACGGCGACCGAGACGTCACCGACAAGGAGGAGGCTGTCAGACATGCCCCATTGGGTCTGTCGTGCTTCTCGGCGCACTCAACGGAGCCTGCTGACGTGCCTCGCGCGTCTCTCTCGTCGTTCTCGACAATGTCTGCGCAGGCTACGGAGCCGTACCAGCCGAAGCAGGTTGCGAATCAGTTGTCGATGCACTCAAGTCAAGCGACGGAGCCGTACCAGCCGAAGCAGGTTGCGAATCAGCTGTCGGTGCACTCAAGTCAAGCGACGGAGCCGTACCAGCCGAAGCCAGCAGCTCATCAATTCTCGATGCACTCTTCACAAGCCACAGAGCCGTTTGCGCCGAAGCTGGTGGCTCACCAACTGTCTCTCTACTCAAGCCAAGCAACAGAGCCAGTCGTTCCAAAGCAAGCCGCGCACGGTCTTTCCATGCACTCTTCGCAGACTACCGAGCCGTTCGCTCCCGAGCGTGTGGCTCATCAGCTCTCTGTGCTCTCTGCTCAGATCACAGAGCCTGCCACGCCTCGTCAGCAGGACTTGCAGCTGTCGACGTTTGCCTCAAAGTCCACAGAGCCTCTCGTTCCCAAGCCGCAGGCGCTACATGTGTCGACTTTCGCGTCGGAGGCTACGGCGCCTGCTGTTCCCAAGCCACAATCGCTGCAGCTTTCGTCGTTCGCATCTGAGGCTACTGAACCGGCGGCACCGAAACAAGCTGCGCCCCAACTGTCCTCCGTGTCTTACCAGACCTCCGAGCCTGTCGATGCACCGAAGACCGCGCTACCCGTCTTCTCGACAATGTCTTCTCAGACTACGGAGCCTGTTCAGCCAAGATCAGCACCTTCGAACTTCTCGTCATTCTCTTCGCAGACCACCGAACCGTTGCAGCCGCGCAGCCAACCTCGTTCCAGAGTGTCACTGGTCACCGCGCAACACTCTGCGCCCATTCAACCTACTGCAGGCCAGTCGACCTTCTCGGAAGTCACAACGCTGCAGAGTCGCACGCCTGAATCGCCTACCGTGCCTTCCTTCTTTCCCACTCCATCTACAGCGAATCGTGTCGTTCTTCCCGAGCTGTCGCTGTCGACGCTCTCCGTGCAAGTTACAGAGCCGCATGCTCCTTCCAGGCCTGTCACAGCCCACCGTACCGGGCCTGCGCCATGGAGTCTTGACTTCTCCCAAGCAACACAGCCGTGGCCTCAAGACCAACATGCCGACTCCGATCAGATCCTTCTTGAAGACAACACTGCCCGTTCGCTTGTGCCCGTCAGCACCAATAGCACACAGACAACTCGTCGCTCAGTCATGGCCGATGGCGGCACGCAGACCATGGTGTCCGCCCAGCAGATCGACAGGCTATTGCTTGCTCGCAGCAGCAGCCGACACTTAGGGACGGTCGCGACTGCCGGCATTGAAAAGTCGTTGTCGCCTCCTCCTTCGCCCAGCAGGAGACACTCGGGCGAGCGCGTGCCACGACGCCCCGGCAGTTCTGGCAGTATCCGTTCTCGAGCTGCTTCTCCGCCACCTCTACCGGCCGACCACAAGCAGGTCATTGCTGCGGCGGCGCTTAAGCAGCCCCTCGTGCCAACAACTCCTGGGCAAATGGGTCCGCCTGTGGTCCCAGCCTCAGCTTACAAGAAGCCTTCCACACCATCGCTCAAGACCGGTACCGCGACTCTGACCCCAAGGACTGGCGGTACTACTCCACGTGCGCGTCGCCGATCGACCAACCGCAGCGATGCCCACAGCCGAGCTTCATCACCGATCAGCCGCCGCTCATCGATCTCCTCGTTCACGTCTGAGGTCGACCAACGCTTCAACATTACAGGTGGACCATCATTCGCGCCACCGGGAGTTCCTGCGGGTGCCACTGATCCTCGTATGATTCAGGCCATCACCCAGACAATGATCGGCGAGTACCTCTGGAAGTACACCCGTAAGACAATGGGCGGTGGTATGTCTGACACACGGCACCGCCGGTTCTTCTGGATCCACCCTTACACAAGGACATTGTACTGGAGCGATAGGGATCCCCAGACAGCCGGAAAGACAGAGCTCAAGGCCAAGAGTGTGGCGATCGAGTCTGTTGAGGAGGTTGAGGATCTCAACCCGATGCCTCCTGGTCTCCACCAAAAGAGCTTGGTTGTTGCCACCCCTGGACGTTTGATTAAGTTCACTGCAGCTACTGGCAAGCGCCACGAGACGTGGTTCAACGCGCTGAGCTACCTGTGTCAAAGAGTGGAAGAGGACAGCGAGCAGCTCGAGCAGAGACCTCCCGAGTCTCCCGCGACAGCGGAGATCCAAGACGAGTTCAACGCTGGATACCGGAGCGCCTCGCGAGCGACCGGTCGGTCGAGAGTTTCTGCAACATCTCGTATGAGCCGCAACACGACCGCGGACCGAGACGAGATTCCCACGCTCCGCCAACATCACGTCACGCCGCAACGCGCAGCTTCTACCGAGCCTGGGCAGACGGGTTCTATGAGCGGTCGCTTCAGCAGCATGCTCCGGCCGAACTCAGCCATGCGAAACTCCTTCTCGAGTCGCCGCAGCAGGATCAACGAGGACACGTTTGAGGAGCCAAGCGCCGCCACTATGGATCTCAGCCGCGAAATCCACACCCATGTCGAGCGCGACATCGATGGCTTGGTTAACGTTCGAGCCTGCTGCGAAGGCAAACACGACGTCGGCCACCTGCACATGCACTCGACGAAGCATCGCCCCAACAGCCTTAGCACCGTGAACAACCGCCCGTCCTTCATCGGGTCCCTCACCTCGCGCTCGAGCTCACGCGCCGACACACGCGCCGACACACGCGCCGAGTCGCGCGCCGAATCAAGAACCGAATCGCGAACCGAGTCCCGCACAGAAGCTCGCAACGACCGGATACGGCACCAGACCGAGATGGAGGCCGCAAACTCAAGTGCTGGTGGTTAATATCCTCTCCTCCCCCCTTTCCCTTACCACCACCATATCTTCCTCGCAAACCCTCTTTGTGTTTGTTGTACCAGAACTTGCACCCACACTACTCCTATAGTATAGTCGTTTAATCTGACTGACAGTCTTCTGTTTTCCTTTAGTTCTAAATATCAGTGTCAACTTCAGTGTCTCTTCAAGTACTTCCACGCATCGCGACGTCTTTTCCCTGTTGTTTCCTATGTGTCTGTGTCTGTGTCTCTCCGTCAGCGTTCTGGGGCTCGGACAGTGTCTTTTGGCTTGGGTCCGCGCACAACCGCTGCGCGAGGGGGCTGCTGGTGCGGATGAGGATGAGGACAAGAACGTGGGCGAGAAGAATGTCGGGCAGCGCATGGCTATGACGCGCCCGTCTCTCAGACAGGTTGTTGGTCGTTGGTGTGGAGGCTGGTTGGACGCTGGATACAGATGGTGGTGATGATGACTCTCCCGCTTTTCCTTTCCTTTCCTTTTTTTTTGCGTTTTTTACGGGTTTTGGACTCAAGATTAGACCGCTTTGTATGCGATTAGCTGTGCACTCTCTACTCTGCTTGGAAGAAAGAAAGAAAGAAACTGTCTGCTTGACAAGGAAGAACATAGCTGTTGTTGTTATTGCGGGCTGTTGAGTGGCTAGCTGGCATGGGTTGGCGTAGGGGGGGACGTAGATTGGAATCAGTTATATGCTGAAATTGTAGGAAGTGTGTGTGCAGCTTGTGGGTAGAAATTGAGGTTGTGATGTATGTAACACAGGTCGCTTGAATGTCTTGTATAACAGACGATTGCCTTTGGTGAATAGGTATGGAGCACTTGGGTTAAGGTAGTTTGTTGCTTTTCTCAAGGCTGTATAAGTGCAAGGTTCAAGTCTACGATGTGTGCTTCGTAGCTGTTTGGGGTGACGTTATATCGATGTTAATATGCTAAGGACCAGGCTTCTGAAGCAAGATACTTTCTACTTTCTTAACAATAGAATTAAGAAATCTAGATCTACTGCGAGAACACTCTCCATTGCAACGCGAGGTGAAGGAAGGGAGTCCATGCAATCGCCGGTTCGCCAAGCCCATTCTGCCAACGTCACCCGCTCGTCGCAGCACCAACTTCAGCTTTTTGCTCAACGCGTCTTGCTCCAACCAGCACACACCTAACCACACCACAACTAATACCAATTCCAAACAACACCTTTCGCATCGCGACTGCCGGCAGTTAATTCCCATTACACACTTAATTCTTGCGCTCGAGCTACCTAAAAGCCCTTTCACACCACAACCGCGCCGCGGCTCACATCCCCAGCGCACAAACCCGCGCACCACCTCCACCACCACCCCAAACCCCCGCACACATCCCCGACCATGGCGCGCAATTCCGAAAAAGCGCACTCGATGCTCTTCCGCTTCCGCGCGGCACAAGCCGCCGAAGCAGGCATAATCGACATCTCGCGCACGCGGCGGCCGAAGCTGATCACGGGCGTGTCGTCGATCCCAGTCTGCGAGAAATGGCGGGGCCAGGTGCTCAAAGAGATCAGCCGCAAGGTGACCAAGATCCAGGACGAGGCGCTGAGCGACTACCAGATCCGCGACCTCAACGACGAAATCAACAAGGCGATGCGCGAGAAGTACATGTGGGAGAAGCAGATTCGCGACCTCGGGGGCCCGAATTATATGCGTGGTGGCCGCGTGCTGGATGAGGAGGGGAGAGAGGTCCCCGGGGGCGGGAAGGGGTATAGGTATTTTGGGCGCGCGAAGGAACTGCCGGGTGTGAAGGAGTTGTTTGAGCGGCAGGAGAGGCCCGAGGATGATGAAGGGGCGAAGCAGGGGCGCGAGAAGAGGAGTGAGCTGAGGCAGAAGGTGGACGCGGGGTACTATGGGTATAATCTCGATGAGGAGGATGGCGAGCTGGTGCGGTACGAGGAGCGCAAGGAGAAGGAGGCGTGGGACCACTTCATGGCGCTGCCGGAGGACTTGGGCCAGAAACCGGGAGCGTCGCACAAGGAGTGGGTTGAGCTGCCTGGCGATGCAGGGGACGGCGTGAGGTGGCGCGTTCCGTCGCTCGAGGAGGTGAATGAGGAGCTGGTGGAGCGGAGGCGGAGGAAGATGCTCGAGAAGCTGGGTTGAAGCCGTCCGCGCAAAACCTCCCTCACTACGCACGTCTTCACCACGCAAGTGTTCGACCCACAGCATGCGTATGCGTATCCGACCGCGCACCCACGAAGAACCTTCACCCCAGCTCGATGTAATCCGCGCCCACCCGCAGAGAGAAAAAGTGTATCACATACCCGTACGTACCACCACAACAAGTAAAAACAACATCAGATAGATACCCTCCGTCGCTTTTCCCCCGCCCGACGGCCCAGAAATCAAAAGCTTCCACATTACATTCTCCCCGCCCCTCAGTTCTCCTGCGAAAGCCCAAAGTGCAGCTCACATTCCCCTCGGCGTGGGCGCGCAGAAGGGGGTGTCGTGGCGGCCCCACACAGGGCCCCCACTCTGCCTGGCACATCCTGCGCTCCACACAGACGCACTGCCTGAGCAACACGAGACATGCCACATACAGCTTTTTGATGGGAAAAGTTGGCGTCGAGATGCTTGATATTGAGATAATTAAGGGATATATATTTAATAGACGGAGACTTTTTCATCCAATCACAACGCAAAGCTGAGTGGCGCAGCGGAAGCGCGCCGGGCTCATAACCCGGAGGACACTGGATCGAAACCAGTCTCAGCTAGTTATTCTCTTTTTTTGCCTCGTCCTCATCTTTGTCGTTGTCGTTGTCTTTTGGGGCACAGAGAGAGAGGGATGGCACAGGGGGTCGAGTGTCGGATTTGTGTACGCACTGAGTGGTGTTTTTTTATTCTTTTTTTATTTGAGGGGGTACAGGAGTGAATGCTGCAAAGCGCATGTATGTATAAGAGCTTGCCAGCCCAGCTGCGAATTTTATCTTGGAGGAGTCGATATTCAAGGTATTCCAATAGCATTCGAACTGCCCTCCCTACTGGGTATGCAAGGCTACACGTTCCTCGGCCCACTGACGCCCACCCCGCAGACCAGCACCTCGTAGTCCTCGTGCCTTCCCCCCTCAATCACCCTGAACACGCTCCGCCAGCACCCCTTCCCGCGCCCTTGCTCGTCCTCGCCCGGCGACGGCGCGTTCCGCTTCCCCTCCTCTTCCTCCACATGCCCATCGTGGCCCGCAACTTCGTGCGCCGCGACTTCCCCCCGCAGAGCGTCCAGCTTGCCATTCAGCTCCTGCAGATTCTTGGCCTGCCATTGCGCCTGCATGGGGTTCGGGGCGGGTTTGTGGCTCAGATGGACTTGGACGCGTTTCGCGGCGCGGTTGGCGGCGTCGAGGGTGGTGTGGAGTTCGGTGCAGATTGGGGGTAGCGGGAGGTGGACGCGGACGGCGTCTGGGTCTGAGTCTGAGGTTGAGTTGCCGTTGGCGTCGTCGTCTCCATCGTTTTCTTCCGAGTCCGAGTCCGAGTTGCAGTCGCTGTCGCTGTCGCTGTCGGATCCCTCGGCGTTGGCGGTCTGGAGCAGCTTCCAGAGTCGGACTGCGTAGATGGTCTTGCTGATTGTCGGTGGTGCGGAATTGCGTGAAGGGATGTGATTTGCGTGGACGCCCACTTCGGCGCGTTCGATCCATAGCTTGAGTGTCAAGGCTTTGCTGGGGTCTTCGTGGGATTTGAAGGATATTTGATGCACTACGAGTCCGTTGTCGTCGACATGGCCTATTGTGTTGGTGAGTTGCATGCCGAGTAGCTGGAACTGCTCTTTCGAATTCTGGAAGGACCGCTCTAATTGAACATTGGCAGTGTCAAGGGATGTCAGAGGTCGGGCTGTGATCTCAGTTGTGATCTCACCGGACCATGACGACACAAGTGCTTGGTGGATGGTGTACTCGAAGTATGGCTCTGCGTTGGAGGAAATACTGGCAGAAGGAAGAAGGACGTCAGTCTGAGGTGTCAATTTGGGAGAAGTAGTAGCGAGTGTTGACTCAGTGCCGATGATTGATGGGCCTGTCAGTTCAACAACGACCTCCGGTGCAGGACAAGGCTGCGGTAGTACTGGCCCTGTAACGGCCGGTAGTGACAGAACTCGACTGGCAGGTCCTGTCTGAGACGTTTCCAGTGAGGGTAGGCTAAGCGACTCAGCAGGTTTAGTGAGAGACTCCGATGCTCTAGAAGAGGGGGATTCTGGAGGCGAACGGCGCTCTATTTGCAAGTTGTTGACGGATTTTGGTGGTTCCACCATATTTGACTGTGTTGTCGGCTTTCGCGGCGCCCAAGCAACGTCACGAAATAGAGAAGCGATAGGAAAAGGCAGCTGAGCAACCTCTGCATGTACAGAATGTGCCGAACCATCGTCACAAGGAGGCTTTATGGGGGTAGATGCATGGGATCGCGCGTCTTTTGTGTCCTTCTCCGGGTGCAACGGTGCGTTCGGGGGTCGCGTTGGACGCACCATTACAGCTACTGGTATGTTCGGTTGAGCACAACTTTCAACGGTTTTAGGAGTCGAGTCGGTCATGTCAGAGGCACGAATAGCGGGCGGCTCATGACATATTTCCATTGGCTCGGTCATGTCTGGCACCTTGGCCGGTTTGGAAGGATGTTGTGGTGAGGCTCCCACTGCCTTCGAAGCCCCTTCAGATGCCGTCTTAGCAGTGTTTGATGAGCTCATATGTGAGTCTCTCCCCGCTGAAGAAGTGATACCCATTAAAATCGTAGTAGGTCGATGGCCGTTGTTCGCCAGCTCAGAGATGTGTACGCTCGATTCTGGTAAACGGGAGGCCTGTTCTCCTCGCAACTGCCTGGGTTTTGCCATATCGTCAGCGGATTGCCTTTCTGGGATGGTATCAGGGCTTTTGCTTGACGATGTTTGCAGATTAGCCGTGCTTTCTCGAGCGGCAATGCTCGATGCGGAGGTAGAAGCTTCCGGACATGAAGACAAGCTGGTTCTTTGATTGTTCCCTTGATTAACAACCTTGACAGGATGAACCTTAGACGTCTGCCCGGTCCTCGGATGCAGCAGAGTCTTTCCTCGGCTATCGAACGCTGCTGGAGGCGAGCCTTTGTTGCTAGGTTGAGAGACCGTCGTCGGGCTTATGTTCGGAGTTGGTCGAGGTTCATTGATCTTAAGTGTTCGCTCGTCAGATATGGTTGCACTAGGACTCGAAGCAGTCTTGGAACTAGTGCCTTGGGCTCGAGAGCTTGGTGAAGCTAGACGAGATGCCTGGAATGGACTGTGGTTGTCCGCAACAGGCTCCTGATGGCCCTCGACAGCTGTGGGTGCCGGTGAACCTTTCGTTCCTGTAACTGCCTCGAAAGGAATTGTTCTCCTTGTCGTCAGAGTATGTCCATACCTTGCACCGACCTCAGGCCTTTGTGCGTTCCTCGCAGATTTTGCGGACGCAAACTCAGCCTGAGCTTTGCGCCACTCACTACCAACATTGCTTGGATCTTTCGCCAAACTACGGTGCTCAGATTTCACCCCATTTAGGACGTTGCGAAGCGAGCTGCTCTTCGGTGTGTTCTTTGATCGGGTCATGTTCGCTTCTGTGAGAACAGAGGAATTGAGGGCACGCGAAGCTTCGCTCAAATTGCAGACTGCTAGCGTAGAGCCACGTGGAGGTATGGAGCCATTTAATGGATGTTGCAATTCAGTAAGACGCATCTCAGAGGGAGGCCTGATGCCGTTGGATGGTCGTCTGTTGGTGTAGGAAAAGCTACTGGGCAATTCAACTCGTAGATGATTTCCCAGATTGCTTGCTGAAGAGATGCTCTCTGCATCGTGGGTTTTTGGTGAGCTTGTGTTCTGCTTAGACGAGCCCAGCCCTGTAGCATGAGCAGAGATTTGATTCGATCCAATCTTAGCAAACGCTTCACGATTTACCGCAGTGTTTGACGGCTTCCTCTGCAACAAGCCGCTGGCGTGAGCAAGATCCACATGTCGACTTTGTAGTGCAGTCTGCGATCCCTGTTGTGTCATGCTCGATGTCGCAACGTCACTTTGTCTCTTTGCCATTACGGCTTTCTTGAACCGATCTCTGTTCAGATTGTTGCCAGGCTGTGAGGCTCTGATTGGTTCAGAAGGGGATAATTGCCTTGCAGGTGTCGCAATCGACCTTTGTCGCTGCACTATGCGAGGTGGAGACTGAGGCTCACATCTGACAGGAAGTTTTGGTGCCACGATATGCCCGTCAAAGTTGAACCCATCATCGCCCTCGTCCTCTATTTCGCCGTCACTGTCTGAATCGAGAAGGAATGGACCCTGTTTATGCCGCTTGCCGGTGGGAGCAGGCGCGGAAGGTGGCAAAGTTCGCTTTTGGGGCTCTCGAGAAGGTTGACTGACTGAGGCGCCCCAACTTATCGAGTTTATTCTGGCCATTTTGTTTGGCGTGGAGAGTTTATTGTGTGTAATCGGAGACTTCTCTATCAGGATTTCTGATCGACGAAGTACCCTGGTGTCCGCGTCAGAATCGTCGCTTTCGCTGTACACAAATCCTGCGCTGCTTTATTGCTTTGAGTCTGTCCTTTTGCGGATCGGGATACAGCACCCTTTTAGAGTTTGAGCATGCAGTGTCTCAGACTCGTCTTCGCTCGAAGGGTAGCCTATAAGTTGCGTCGCACGTGACTTACGGGAGAGAGAAGAAGATTATGACATGTAATAATGTTTGACGCATGAGTTGAGGACGAGATAGGCGTAGGAGGGTGAGCGGATATTGCTATATCGGTCTTGAGGTAAACGCCGTGAGATTTCGAGCTAGGATCGTCGATCAAGGTGAGAGAGCTGCTAGGCGGCTCTACGGTGGGCACTCGACAGTTGGTTCTGTCAATGCAGCAGCTAGTTCTTTGTCAAAAAGTGAGTAGACGATTGGTGTAGATACTGCGTGCAAATGCTTCTATACTAGTGTCGCGCAGCCAGCAACTGTAGATGTGCGTACTTGATCGAGGGTTACCTTTTATCCTGAACACGAATCACCGTCACCGACCTCAAGACCTCCGATCCATACACGGCCGTCGAAGCTCGGCATGTTATGGCAAACGAACTATCTCAGCCATGTTGGCGACAACGCTAAGGGAATAAGCCCTAAGCTCAGAATCTCCATCTTCGTCCGAGATGGAGTCACGGCAACCCGTGGCCTACAATCTGTTCCAGAAGAATTCAACGGATGTAGCTTCCCAAGGCAGCATGATATTCTTGTCAACATTGGGCTGCTGTTACTAAAGTTGCCGTTTGTGCGTATGGTGCAATGTAGTCGATGGAAAGCTATCTCACTAGAACAAAACGCACCTGCGTGGCGTCTGCGTAACATGAGCAAACGCCTGCTGGTAAGAATTTGGCGTGCTCTCATTCACGTTACAACTTTCAGGTACCTCCGGGGCCAATACAATGTCATATTGATGGACATGGGACAAGTGACTTGGAATTCTTGTTTATATCGAGGTAATCAAGCCCACATATGAGCATGCACGTGCGGCATCGGCCCACGAAAACTCGGATCGGGTGTAACGTAAGTTTGATGGATGTTCCACCGAAGCTATGAGCGAGCCACACTTTCCCACTCCGGGGTGACGTATGCCTGGTGTTGGATGGTGTAATTTTGCACCATCGCTTTCGCAACCAGACTTGCCAAAGCTGCTTTGCGAACGGCGTGTGTATTGTGGCGTGCGAAGTGGAAACTAGAGCTGGATCCGACAGTTCCTGTAGAGTTCAAGCTCAATTTGGCGACTGTATCGGAAAGTGTTTTCACCTGTTGTGTAGCTAATGTTCCACTGTCTTGATGCGTATATGTGTGTGGCTGCCACAGTGCAATTTTCTTGGTAGGTGGAGTACTTTCTACTTGCTGAACAGCTCTGATCCCATTGTCTTGCCGCGTCCGCATGCTTGGCTGCCACAAGATAGTCTCCTGGCGGATGGAACAGCAGGCTCGCTGCTTGTGGTCACCATTTCACCTTTCAGTACATCTTCGTACGATGGGCGAGTGGGTTGGTCTACGTTTCCTCAATTTTGGCCTGCGCGTAACTGGGACAATCGTGCAATTGCCCAATTTGCTCGATCTTTACGAAGCTTAACCTCATCGACCGTCCTAGTTTTAGAAGGATTGCGCATTAGTCTTATAGTTTCCGATAAGATTCTGAGTTCTTCGACACGCGATTCGTGTTCTCCGTCGCACTTGAGACAAGAGAGCCAGTATCTTCAAGCAACACGGTCTTGACGTGCGAGCTCAGTGGGTGACATAAGCCCAATGGCCGGAATCCAGAATGGTAGCAACTTGTCGTGGTAAAGCGCTGATACCTGACGAATACCCGTCTGAACTTTGCCAAGCCTCTCCAACATGATTTCTGGACGGAAGTTATCAGGCATGGTTCTGCTCTTATACCTGATACGATGAGACTCTGCCAGATCAGTGATGCTAGTCATCATTCGTAATGGGCTTTTGTGGAAGTTGAGCGCACTGTAGAGCGTCCGTTTGGTATGATGGTGAAGAGCATTGAATATGTTCTGCTGCTCGGTCCCCTGCAGTGACCGCCTCCTCAACATAATCGTTGACAGTGTTGGAGCTGCGTCATCGCAAGTGTCCCTAAAGCGAATCAATCCGGGTGTAAACGACTTGATTGGCGTGCGTAATCGGCTTAGCGCAGACCGAGCACGTTTAGAATCAGAGACGAGACTCAAATAATTGTGCCAAAACCGATCCAGTGAGCCATGGATGTTGGAGAGCGCCTTGAACGAAGGTGCTTCGATCAAGTGGTATCGCCTTTGGAATTCCGAGGGCGCGTTGGCATGGTTTTTGTGATGCTGAAAGTCGGCGACCAACGCCCTTAGCTCGGCGTTCAAATCTAAGCCTTGCATGCTGGGAAGTTGTAACTTGCGATGCGTATCAACAACTCTGTGAAGGATCTCGTCTTGAAGGTCGATATATCTTCGAAAAGGCAAACAGAATTCCTCCGTAGAGACCTTTGTCAATCCTTTTTTCACAATGAGCAGAGCAATCTGCTTTTCGGTACCTCTTGCCCTCTCAACAGCAGCAACCTTGATGCCTATGTGTTGTTGCGCAGCAGAAACTAGATAGCCTCGGGGTTCACTCGCTCTCTGCATCATATGGAGCATCTCATCAAGCATGTATCGGCTCTGGCGTTGCATTCTTTGCAGATATTTCCGTTTTTGATTTAAGCAATGTCGTAGTGCGGCGTCAAGCGACGCTATTGCAAGTTCAGCGCTCCCATACTTTGATAACAATGTTCTTCCAAGCTCGAGATTACAGAATTGAGCGCGTGTAAGCGTAGGTTTATAGAGTGTGGGGAGTACAGTCCATATCTTTGGAGGATAAGGATCGAAGACGAAGTCCGTGACAGGCTTTGCACGAATGGCATCCTTTCGTGCAACAGAAAGATAACATTTTATCATTCTGGATTGTGAAGGTGTGAAAATGACCTGACACCTTTGGTATACTGTGATTCGATGCGTCCTTTCCAGAAACAAAACAACCTAAACTGACTCTTTCATGAAATCCATGTATGAGGTGGCGAGTAACGAAAGAAGTGCAGACTCGAATCTGTAATAAAAAAAAGGTTTACAGAGATGCCAGGAATCAAGACAGATGGAAAACGCTGTTGCAGGCAATGTGGTGACAGCAATGTGGTGACAGCAATGGAGGAGAAAAGGGAGAGGGCGGAGAAAGCGTCAAGCATCCTGCGGCAGTATGCACTGCTTTAAAGAAGCTCATTGCGTCCTGTAGACCACGCTCTTAATTCAGTTCGGCATCGAGATACCATTGCCGGCGCGCAAACCGACCCAACATAAAGCTTTTTTTTTGCTTGCAGCACCTCCACAGTGCATGACAAGAATAACCCCTTCCATCGGCAATCGGCAATTACAATATATGCGTAGTGAACGCAGCATAATTGGGTTGAAGTTTCATGTCGTACAATTGCTGTCCTCTTGAGTTGGACCTTCCATGCAGACAAGCCTCTTCGTAGTCTGTAGAAAAATACATGCTGCCCCAGGAATTTGTTTCGAAGGTATCTGCGATAGCAGGACACACAAGAAGGTCCAGATCGCCGTCGTTGTCTAGGTACTGTTTGTAGCTAAACATGCTACTAGATTTGCCTTCGCAATCAGCCATACCTACTGGCCAGATATCATAATCGCAATTGCGAAGTTCCCATTGAATACTCTTGCCGGCCGCTTCAGGGCATACACCGCGTACATCTTGAACTATTCGGGTACCTGAGCGTCGCGTCTTGTGCACCACTGCACCGGGCCAACTGTTCATCGGCAACCTCGAGCACCAGGTGTCATATGTATATGCGTCCATTGTATCTTCAGCATTGCTGGAGCCTTCATGTGGCAGCGCCATCGCCATTTTCTTGAGCTTCCATTTTCGCGACAGGCTTCTGCTGCGCCAAAGCCTCGATTATGCCTGCGACCTTGTCTGCCTTCTCCCTCTGCGCTTCTTCGTCTGCTGGGTTCTGTAATGTGTCGAGGCCGCCAAACAACCACAGCTCTTGGAGCTCTCGTATCAGGGTCGCAATGTCCTGCGTCGTCTTGATCTGCCACAGCCAGTCAGCAAGCGTACTCCATGCGCGTGTGAAGGAACACCTACCAAACCAGCAGTCTGCTCCTTGATCGTCAACTCCTTCGCCGCGCTCGTCGCGTAGTCGTTCGCTGCATTCATAGTGCTCGGCGGCGCACCGTCCATCTTGACAGCTTTCAAGATTGTGCTGAGGTAGCCGTCGCCGGCGGCAGGGTCGGGGTCATGGTTGCTCGGCGTGATGGCATCGCAGAGAGCTTCTGCACGCGCTAGAGGGCGTCAGTCTGCAAAGTCTATGAAGAGAGACACAGCAGCGCGATAGAGAGCGGTGTCGAAGCGCGAACAATATCGCGCTATTGACTCGATAACATCGGAGCTCAAAGCTAGGAGCAGCCAGCTAACACCGAGGCGCAGCGTCTGGACTGCGGTACGGACACACGTGAGCGTAAGGCGACATAAGCCCAGCTGTCCATGTCCACCAGCTCTGGTCGCGAGCTTCCCCTAGCAGACAGTGCGTATGCGCGCAAGCTCCTGGGTTAAGCCGTGTTGTATACTGCACCCACGCCTCCTCCCAAACAAACGAACAGAAAAGAGCCAACTGTACTTACCAAGTAACGCCTCCTTCGTGCGCTTCGAAGGGTCCATGCCAGCCTCAGGTACCAGCCTCGACCCCAGGTTTGAATTCTGGACGCGGGGAAGTTTAGGTGTGGATGCCGAGGGCTCTCGTGACAACCACGAGGCTGGCCTCAATTTCGTTATCGATAAGCGCGCGTGCGCACTGTGCAACATGGGCGCATTCCTCACTGTCTAGAACAGCGCTATACTGTACATCAATATTCACGATTCAGGAGGGATCTCAACCTTGGAACGCGAGAAAACCGTGCTACAGTAGGGCTGGCTGAACCCTGATGGTCCTGATTATTCAAATCGCACAACATCTCCCTGATCTGCAGCAAGACGTGTGCTAGGCTGCGGGTAGGGTGACAATCGATCTGGGAACGAAGGTTAAATGAGTTCAGCCTCATCGCTGTATTGATTTTGTCATGATTGGTGTCGCTTGCAAAGATGCGCGACCTCGCCTATTGGTATGACGATTCCGCAGGGATGGGCCGAAGCTTGTGAAGGTCACTAATACGGTCGTCTCCTTGCCCAAAACGATATCTTCCGATGCAAAAGAGCTCCAGACCCTGAGTCGACGACCGGTAGGCGAGGCTGCGCGGGTCTGCACAGCTGAGCCTGTCTCTTGGGACGCTTAGAGCGCCCATCGTCATATTATTGGCGCCACAGTTGAGTTATAGCAGAAGAGAGGATAATTTGTTGTGGCGTTTTGGCTGCGTGCCCGAGAGAATGGGCGTACCGTGGTCTCTACCAAACTCATTGCAATTCTGGTGCTGGTTGCCTAGCACAACCGCCAAACACCAGGTTTGAGGACCCCTGGCGATCTCGGGTAAGCCGCGCTCATCCACGAGGATCCGTCGATCTTAGTGGCACGCTTCTTCAAACCGCGTCCTTGTTGGCAGGAGGCGAGACAATACCGCCAACGGGTAACTGGAATGCTGCAGTGGCCCTCCGCGGTGTTCCGTCGCTGCTCTTCCCTTTTGTGTGCAAGGCTGACGACCAGCCATCTCAGCGAACATCCCACGCCAACGCGCGCGCTACTGCTACAAGACCCTAAAATAGGCGTCCCTATCTTGCCTCCCGTGTCAGCCCCTAATCGAGTCAGGCGCCTGTTCCTTTCCTAGCGGGCTTCTGCTGAGATGGGTCGCTTCTCCATTACCAGCTTCATGTGGCTTGCCGTAAACCTGTTCGAGAACACAGGAAGCTGGGCCCTTCTTCCGAAAAAGCAAGGCTCGAGAAATTATTGTTCCTCAAGCGTGATTTCGCCGCGGCGCGACGCACAAAACGGTATTGCCATGCTAGGTTCGGAATGTGCTCCGCACCGTACGTGTGCGACGAGCCACGCACAGTATGTCACCATGCCATACTGGGGCTCTCGACGCCCAGGCGTGTTGATTTCTCAGGAAGGTGCGAGGGAGATTGCCATGCAGTCGAATGTCCAAGTTCGCGTCCATCTTGGTAGTGACTACAGATACCCGCCCCTGTTATTGAGGCGCTCGTGCTCCCCTGCTGAATGGACCCGAGCTGTTCGAGCAGCGGAGCGTGCTGAGTATGTGACGTGTCAGACATACCCTGTTGGTCGCCTGCGTCCAGACAATCCCGTATCAAGTTGCACATCCTCATACGGCGGATGTCGTGCTGAAGATAACGCGTGTGCGCTCCAAAGCGAGATACGAAGGGTGGGCCGGTGGCTGGCTGCTCTAGAACGAGAAAAGAAAAGGACCGTTTGAGAGAGGCTCCGAAGAAGTGGGTCAATGTGCACGTTGAGGCTCAAGTCTTGAGATCTGTTGGCTATGATTCATGTAAAGTGATCCAGACCGAGCAGCATGTGCTGGGTTTCTGTGATCGATTCATATTTGTGCTGGCTATGTACCTATCCTAATGTGTCCGATTCTGTCGTTTCGTAACAAAAAATGAGACCCAGCGCCTTGTATCGCCCATAGTTGTTCCCCCAAAAATGATAACACCGGAACGCCTTGCTTTGGTAAACGCTGGTGTATAGTGCAGAGTAATGAATGTGGTGGCAGAAGGCCAATGACGAGAGTGTGCGAAATTTCAAAGGACTCCAAAATACAAAATGGGCGTAGTACTACCTAGTGGGCAGCCACAACCATGCTTCTGCGGGAGAAGAGAGAGAATCTTTGCTTCAGGGACTTCGTCTTGAAGGGCGCTGAAGGCTGCGGTGTGACTTCGATAGTTGGCTGCTTCTTGTACTGCACTGGCGGCAGCACCACCGGAACTGAGGCAATAGCGGACAGCGGCCGGCTGTAGTTCTGCTCCTTGGTGATGTCTCCTGAAAAGTCCTTGGAGTGACCTTGGCTGCTGTTTGGCCTTGAGATCTCTGTCGCTGAGCTCTCTGATGTTCTGATTAGCTGTGGTCCCTTCCTGAAAGATAGGGAAGACCTACGCGACGACGCTACAGATCCATCTGAAGCTTGAGAGCTGCTGGAGGAAGGTTCACCAGATTCATCTGCTCTGGTTAGGTACATCACAAAGCAAGACTTAGTCAAACGTACCATCTTCAGTGATAGACATAGCCGAAAGTGGGCTCCTCCTCTTCGCCACAGAGGAACGACTGCTGACGGTTTTCTGGGCTTTTGGTCGATGCTGTGCAGGGAGCTGGGGTACAGCAGGAACACCAGATCCATGGCTGAGGTAATCGTGGCGTACAGGCTGGCGTCCGCGGGAGGGCGTCTCCTGGTGTGACTGCATCATGGTGGAGATGGAGAGGTCGCTGTTCGTCCTCCGACCTAGGCTTCCACTGCGACTGTGGCTGGGAGAAAGAGAGCCAGGTGAAGAGTTGATTGAACTTGGACGTGACCGCGAGTTCACGGACTGGTACAATGAACCGCCAGCTCTAGCGGGTGCACTGGCATTTGACATGGATCGGCTTCTACGTGCTGCGGCAATCTTCTCTCTCAATTCTTCAGCACGAATTGTCGATGGAGTGGCAGATAACGCGTCTCGACCTGCGTGCACAGGTACATGCTTGTATGGGACCCTGGGTTTCTCCTGTTCTTGAACAGCCGCTTCTTTTTTGTGCTCTTGGGCGGCTTCCTTTGCCTTCTTAAGTTTCGAGAAGAATGCCATTGGTTGAATGGAGACAACTTGGTCAAGGTTGGGTGAAAAGAGTAATTGTTTGAGTGCTGCGACGAAATGAAAGAGCCAGGCAAAGGCGCAAGGGTTATTAACAAATGGTGGCTCAACAAACACCCTACCGGCCTTGAGCGAAAGTCGATTGCGTTTTTGTCAAAGCGTGTTTGATAATGGCGCTACGAAGGGCCGAACTATTAGGATGCAGCCACAGGCGTTAGCCGTGACTAGCAAGTATCCAAAGTCGTTAGCTCCCGCTCGAGACTATCAGCCCATCAGGAACCGCAGAAAAACAGCGTGGCGAGTCGTTCGTGTACGGCTGAGGCGGACGAAACAGTGGACATGGGATTTTTGCACGAGCGAGCGCACAGAAGTCCAAGATCGGTGATTTTCTTGTGTTAAGGTGCGACGTGTCGAGACCGGAGCATCTAAGCAGAACCAGTTATCTAGTTTCAGAGCTCGATAATGGCAGCCACAAGCGAATTGCAAGTTAAGCTCAGCAGGCTTGCGCCTCGGGCGTAGATAAGCCTGCTGTACATACATATGATGCAGACGATTTGTGCAGGAAGTCGAGACCGAATGCACGCCAGGAGTGTTCAGGCATGGTGAAGAACGTGGTTGCCTATGCATGCTGATCACTGATAACGCCGTCAGCTGTGAGAAGACATATGGGCTGTGTCCACATTGGCTAAGTGGCCAAGAGGGATCCGTGGTTCTGGACTCTGCCGCGCGCTGACGTTCTGTTGGCAATTCTGGATCCCAGGGAAGCAAAGCTGGCAACCTGGCAGGCCCAGCAGCCGGTTCCGAGCAGGAATGGCAGATGACGCTAACCATGTTAATTGATTCGTTATATGGAAATGGTTATCGTCTTGCCGTTTTCTGTCGTAACGACTGATGAAGCGTATCGGAGGAATCTGTCCGATTTTGGTAAGCGTCAGTCGCTGAAAGAGAAGAGTTTCAACATCCCCTTTCAGGACACTTTACAAAGGAAGCGGACCCTTCAAGCAGTTGTTTTCTTGAGGATACAATCGATATAGGGTTTTTTGGAACACGTCCACCCAGACGCGCAATTGGGCTCGTACTTTGTGTCAGCGCCTGTAGCCTGCATGTGCCTGAACCAGCCTCTGCTTTAATCTCAATTTTCGAGCATCGACGGTTGTCCTGCTGCTCATCATCCATCAGGAACAGATGGAATTGATGCCGACGGGTACGGTGTCGTTGAGGAATGCGGAAGCTTTGGCTAGCCAAACCATGTGGACTCTTCCTCTAAACCTACTACGGTAGAAGCTGACTAGTATTGGGAGGACATCGTGCATCAATAGTTGGTCGTCAGCCTCGACTACAGTTGCTTGTAGTGTTTGAGCTGGACCTCAACCAGCGTGACGTAGAATTCCAGATTGACGCATTGATCAGGAAATGCGATCCATGGATGGCGGCTGTGGGGTACACGTGCGTTGAACAAGGGAGACCGCGTGGTCTGGGGTCGACCGAAGCACGAACACACAATCTCAACTGTGCTTGAGCGGTTGGAGAGTCGTGTATCGTCAAACTAGGACTTGCCAAACTAGATTCTCTGTGGTCTCTGTGAGTGCAGTTGAAGAGAAGAACGAGTTGATTTGAAGCACAACGATATATCAAGCCTTGAGCTGTCAGGAGGTGACGTTATCGCATAGCAGTGCAGTCGGGCGAACGCCAGATGGTTAACCAGATCATAGAACTGACACCCATACAAGGTTCAGAGCAGTGCATCCAGACATGACAGACTGCACGCTGTCATGTATTGTTGTGGTGTTGAAGATCCACAGACGCCAAGCATAGAATGGCGTCAGAGGCTCAGATGGGGGGAGGGGAGAGCGCTGGCCGCGACAATTGCCACATCAGACGGAAGCTCATGCGCGCCTTCGCTGACACAGCCCCTCCTCGCACACCCATCTTCCGCATCCACATTCCCCGCGTGGTGTTGCGGCTCAAGCATTAGCCTCTGCCGCGGCCCAGGCTTTTCTTAGCACCTCTTATCGATTACTCCGAAGCGCTAGTTTGCGTTTCCGCTGGCCTGTCCGCTGTCTCTGCAGGCCGCACGCACGCAACGCGCCGGGACGATCACACCCACCTGCGCCGAGTGTCCGTCACAACTCACGAACTCGCGGCCCCAGCCTGTCGCTGACTCCGCGCGCGTTGCGCATCGCATTGAAGCATCCCGCTCTCCCGTCGTGCCCCTTTGCTATCGGTCGGCGCGCAGCTTCTGCCGCCCACCTAGCCTCCTATCGTCATCCGCCCAGCGCGAACATCGCACACGACGCCTGACCAGCATCGCGCCTTCGGAACCAGCCGCGCCGCCCACCACTGCCCTGCGCGCCCCGTCGCGACCACAATCCTTGCCGTGGAGGGGACGCCTGTCGCCGCCCGAGTGCTGGCAGAGACCTCACGTGGATGATGGCCCTGGTAGCGCCACCAGCCCACGATCGCAAGCGCGTCAAGGTCTACGAGCTCAAGAATAATGACTGGTTCGATAGAGGCACGGGCTTCTGCAGGGGTGTTATAGTGAGCGTAGGTACTCGTGAGAGCAACGATGGACCAGGCTGATGTGGGATACAGCAGGATGACGCCAAGATCGTTGTGGTGTCTGAAGACGACCAGACGCGACAGCTGCTCGAGACGCGCATCAGCAAAGACGATGGCTACCAGAAGCAGCAGGACACACTTATAGTATGGACCGAGCAGAATGGTACCGACATGGCCCTCAGCTTCCAGGAGCCTGAGGGCTGCGCCAACATATGGTTCGCACACACTTCACACACCCATCACAACGCATGCGCTGACCACGCACAGGGACTTCGTAAACGAGGTGCAGTCACGGTTGCAGCAGCTGGCTCAAGGTGCGTTCTACTCCATTGTGCTCGCACGGCCGAGCTGATCTAACGTAGACGATGGTCTTTCAGACGATATCGACCACATTGGTCCCATAATGCTGCCGAACCCCGACCTCGGCAATCTTCACGAGATCGAGAACCACATGCGCGCTGCTAATTCGACACCGGGCGGTCGTGAAGCCCTCGCGAAGTTCATACTGGCGCAGAAGTACATCCCAATGCTGATACCGCTGGTGGACATGGCAGAGGATCTCGAAAGCGTGACAGATCTGCATCGACTGTGCAGCATCATGAAACTGCTCATTCTGCTCAACGACACCTCTATAATAGAGTATGTGGTACATGATGACATCATACTGGGTGTAGTTGGTGCCTTAGAGTGTAGGTCTTGAGGTGTGCGTGTCCATGTCAAGTCACTAACGTCTGCAGATGACCCCGACTTTCCTTTACATAAGGCGAACCACAGGCAGTACCTTGCCGATGAGTCAAAATTCAAGGAAGTGGTCAAAATAGAGGATGAGACGATCAAACGCAAGATCCATTCGACATATCGCCTGCAGTATCTTAAGGATGTTGTGCTGGCGCGCATACTCGACGACCCCACCTTCTCCGTTCTCAATTCGCTCATCTTCTTTCACCAGGTCGATATCGTGGGGCATCTGCAGTCCAACCTTCCATTTCTGAAAGAGTTGTTCAGCATATTTGGCACCAAAGAGCAAAGCCTGCAGCGGAAGAAGGATGCTGTCCTTTTCATTCAACAATGCTGTGCTATAGCCAAGAGTCTGCAAGCGCATGGCCGGGCACAGCTGTACCAAAACTTCATCAGCAATGGTCTGTTGGAAGTCATTCAGTTTGCGCTCAAGCACCAGGACGCATCGGTACGCGTTGCAGGGACAGACATACTTGTCTCTTTGATAGACCATGATGCTCTCATGGTCCGCAGCTACATCTTCAAGGCTATTCAGGAGAAGTCGAAACCATTGACGGACACGCTGATCGAATTACTTCTGATCGAGGTGGATCTGGGGGTTAAGGCGCAGATGGCTGATGCGATCAAGATATTACTGGACCCTAACGCCAACTCGGCATCGATTGAGGCACTGGGCCGAACCAACAGTGACTTTCTGGCCAAGATGAGGGGCCAACTTCCATCAATCCCTCAGACTGACTCTTTCATCCAAAACTTCTATGATGAATCTGCAAGGAAGCTCTTCCAGCCGCTGAAGGAGCTCGAAAGCAGGGAGTCGAGTAAGCCAAGCTCTCTGATCAGCTGGCATATAACTAACATTACGCAGTAGAAAATCTTTCGATACAGGAGGTTTCATTATATGCTCACCTGGTTGAAGTCCTGTGCTTCTTCATTCGCCAACATTCTTACCGCAGTAAATACTTTATTCTCTCAGAGGGCCTTGCAGCCAGAGTCGGTCAGCTTATGAGCTGCCCGGAGAAGCATCTCAAACTGAGTACGTATCGTGCTATCCCTAAATACACAACTGCTGATGTAATACAGCTGCCCTCAAGTACTTCCGCACAGTCATCGCCCTCCACGACGAGACTCACAACCGTCAAATCATCCAACATCAGCTCTTTGAGCCAATATTACAGGTGTTGTTCGATACAATGCCTCGAGACAACCTCCTAAACTCAGCCTGCCTTGAGTTGTTCGAATTCGTTAAGCGCGAGAACATCAAGATCATCGTTCAACATCTGGTCGAGACGTATCGCGAGAAACTTCAACAGATCACGTACGTCGACACCTTCCAGAACCTCATTCTACGCTACGACCAGATGCAGGAGCCGGTGGCCACACAGGAGCTGGACAACTCTTTCACAAGCATGGATAGTGAAACCCCAGCCAGGCCGGCTGGCCTCGTTAACGGCGGCAAATGGGGTCAAGGGTTGAGGGAGGTTGACGCGGATGAGGAAGCGTACTTCAACACATCTGATGACGAAGACGAGTTGGCGGCCCCAGGAAAGATAGTCCCCAATGGTGCATCACCAGTCCGGCCGTTGGTGAACTATCCTGATGATGATGCCGAGGAGGATGATGTCGACATGGACATCCCGCTTGCCATGCGCGGTGCTGCAGCGACGACTTTGGCCAAGGAGGAACCGAAACCCTCGAAGACAGCGACTGCTGCAGGGTCACCGCCAGAGCGCATCTCAGAGAAGCGTCGTAGAGAAGACGACGAAGAGGACGAACTACTCGCCAACATCTCGACAACAACTGCACCTAAACGCCGTGCTTCGACATCAAGCAACACAAGTACATCAAGCTTGCGTAGCCTCCGTCGGAAATCGCCACAAATCAATTCTGGTAAAGATGGCGGGACGCCGAAGAAGATCTCAATATCGTTGCCAGTCAAAAGTGGCAGTGAGAACAACGAGAATGAGTGAGCTTGTATCATGCAGCGACAATATGGGGGAGTTCAGATGGAATCTTAGGAAGCTTTACGTATACCCTTTGGAAAACTCGCACACGAGCTCGCATTGTATGAAATGAGCTTTGTCAATCACTCATCATACTGGATGGGTATGAGATTAGCGGCATGGCATTGAAGGTGTATTTACTGGCGTTCATATGCCTTTGTGATTAGTGAGGGAGACGCGGCTTGCATTTAGGACGTGCCTTGGTCAAAGTTGGCTCCTACCAGCGAAAGTACTTTGCAGTGTTGGTCCTATCTGGCCATGTACTATATACTTAGCTTATCGAACTTGAAAGAGTATACTCAACAACGATCGCATTTAGCTTCGAAATTACCTTTTCGATGTGAATTCTGCGTGCTTATTATCGATTCGTATAAAGTCACGTTTGTTCGCGTTTCACTAGCGTCACTGGGGGCGTGTCATTTCCGCGTTTCTAGCCCTGCGTCAAGCCCCGCTGTGTCCCGCGTCGTTTTGGTCTCCACATCATTCTTACAGCATCGTCACCACGGAATCTTTTGCGAACACACCCCAGACCAAAGTTGCTGCCGCGCAACCTCAATAGTCGCAATCTCGCGCAATGAGCCAGCCAAATTCCTCTTCTACTCCGCAAATTTCGGCCAACGTAAACTCGTCAGCCACAATGGCAGCCAAATCGCTCACCTTAATCCTCGCCGCGACGCCTTCTCTGGGGATAGGGAAAGGTGGCGGCCTCCCGTGGCCTCAGCTCAAGAAAGAAATGGGCTACTTCGCGCGCGTTACAAAGCGAACATCACCCAGCGCTGTTTCGGAGGGCGATGCCGCAGGAGAGGTGGCTACAAAACTACAAAGGGTGAATGCAGTAGTCATGGGGAGAAAGACGTGGGATAGCATACCGGGGAAGTTTCGGCCGCTGAAGGGACGGGTCAATGTTGTTGTCACTCGATCCGTTGACGCTTTCAAGGCGCAATTACCGCCCAGCACGCAAGACACGCCGGACATTGAGGGCCCGCTCGTCGCAGGCTCGGTCTCAGATGCGCTGATACAGCTGCAGAGCGATAGGGTGGGCTTAGAGGTAGACAAAGTCATGGTCATTGGTGGTGGGAGCATATACGAGCAGGCGCTGCAGCTGAAGGAGGCGAGGCATGTGCTGCTGACGAAGATTCAGGAGGAGTATGAATGTGATACATACTTCTCTGAGAATCTGGATGGGCAGAAGTGGAGAAAAGCTGGTCAACAGGAGCTGAAGGAGTTTACAGGGGAGGACTTCGAGGATGGTGTTCAACTCGAGGAGAAGGGCGTCAAGTTTGAGTTCTGCTTGTATAACAGGACAGAATAAGAGCTCCGGGTTCGTTGGGCAGGAAGTCGTGAGAGAATGCCATTGTGCACGATAATGCAATATACTGTGCTTGGGAAGCTCACGGATAGGAGCTGCACTATGGGATCCTTTACAAACGTGTTGAGGCTGCCCAGACCTGCTGAAGAGCTGCCAGCCGAATTCGAGGTCGCCTTGTGCTTACGAACAAATGCAGCACCTATCACAAATTGGTAATCACCCGCGGCAGTAACCAGCCAAGTGAATGACTGATGGAGCGCTATACTGGACCGAAATGACGTCAGCGCTAGAGTTGAGCACTCTCTTATATGCTGTGTACCTTCTCACTGGACATTGGTGATCTCCGGAACTGGTCGTTGTTGTGCTTGTAAAACGCACCTGCCTCCCGATCAGGCATCCTACGCCATCCAAGTATTCAACTTTGGCTCCTCCTTACATTCTATATTACTTCCAGTTCACCGATCGACTCTGTGCCAAGCAACAGTCGCGCACACCTATGAGATGGCTCTTCATGTAAGACACGACGCTCCGGCGGTGCACACAAACTGGCCGTGCGACTAGCTCGAGCTCGAAAGCGGAGGGACTTTGGGCCCGCGGCCCGCCTCAAACGCATCCGAAATCCGTCCGCTGTCAATACGGACACAAATTCGAGACAGACACCAGGAGCTAGTATAAAAGTTCAACTCGACACTAGCAACAAATCATCCCACCATCGCCATCGGCTTAGCCTTTCGACTGCAAACACAGCAAGAACCTCCGCAAACCACGAATCTCCTTCACAATGGTCGAACTCGTTAAGAACCTCATCCCTGCCGAGTACGGGTATGTACACACCAATTAAGACCGAGTAGGAGCAGCAATTGCTTCTGCATTTGCTCATGCTGTCTTGATGGCTACTAACAACCCCTAGCTACGTCCTTGGCGCGGTCGTCAGCACCTTCTTCGTCAGCGTATGGCATAGCAGCCATGTTGGCTCCTTCCGCAAGGCAGCCAAGATCCCTTACCCTTTCGAATACGCGTCGTACGAGCAAGTTCAGACTGCCTCGCCTGCGTCGAAGAAGGCGATGCTCGCTTTCAACTCAGCCCAGCGCGCGCATCAGAACTTCAACGAGAACCATCCCACCGTCCTCGGCACACTGCTGATCTCTGGGTTGAGATGGCCCGTTGCCACTGCTCTCCTCGGAGCTGTCTGGAGTGTCAACAGGATTGTGTACGCTATTGGCTACGGCAAGAGCGGTGAGGCGGGTGGCAAGGGCAGGTACTACGGTATCATGTGGATGATTGCACACTATTCGTTGCTCGTCATGTCTGGTATCTCGGCGTACAAGATCGCTATGGCTTAAGTGCCTAACGAAGTCGAAATAAACGAAATAAACGAAACAAAGGGGGAAGAGGGCATCTTTAGCACAATATGTCAAAAACACATGGGATAAGAATATAATGGTTGCACACCACAGCTACGATTTGAAAGGGGTTAGTAGACGTTGGAGCTTGCAGCCTTCCAGCGCTGAGTTGAGGCAGTTGAAAGCTGTCACTCTGGCGCGATTAGCCCTGAATGTGACAAACATTAAACATCTCAAACCTTCTCCTTGAACGCGCTTCAATTGGTGCTCAAGAACTCACTCAACGCCTTTATCGCTTTCCCCTTCTACAGTGCGTCAAAGACTACCATACAACAGCAAAAGCCGATCTGCGACCTTGAAATGTTTTGTAACAGCAATAATTTAATGTTTTCGAGACTGAGCTGCGTAAGGAACGACTTGAGTTGACTTCTCTCTACATCCAAAACCTACAATCATTTACAAAAGAGTGTAAGAATGGAAGCCTCCAATCCAATGCCGTCAAGCCTCTAGCGCGCCAGAACAGAGACCACTGTTATTATCCGACTCGCTCTCAAGCGTGCTGGTACACGTAAAAACTTCCGCGAATGACTGTCTAATATCCACCAAGTCGACAAACCCTTTCAGCACTTTGCTGCAAGTCCGCAGACATACCAACAAGCTGCGTACAACCATCCCTTCAAACACGTCTAAGCTTAGAAGGACGCTGATCACGTCCCTGCAGCACTGCCTCATCAGCCTCCGCGCCCAGTCCCTCCACCTCGACCACCCTCTCCGCACCAGAACCTGTCAAAGCACTAGAAGCCGCCACTGCAACATCCCCATCCGCACCCCCGGTAGAAGCAGCAGCACCCCCACGCGCAGCATCAGCACACAGTCGCTTTCCATACTGCTCCCACAGCGCCTGTGTGAGACATCGACTGAATTTCAAAAGCGGGATATCAGAAGGCAGGTTGTGGAGCACCGCGACGGTGCTGCTGGCGGAGAGAGCGAGAGTTGATGCCCCGACGGCAGGGACGGGGACGGGAAAAGGGGCGGAGAGAGTATGGAATAGCCAGGGGAGGAGCAAGGTCGTGTCAGAAACAAAGCGCAGGGTGGTGCTGAAGAGAGCCGTGATCGAGGCGTAGAAGTGGGTGGCGGTTGTGTACACCGTGGTGCAGAAGTTGGCGATGGGGACGGGATCAAGGTCGAAGAGTTTACCGATGGTGAACGTGATGTAGAGGAATAGAATGGTGTATGAGAGGTAGCTGTAGATCTCGGGGCCTGCGGCTCCTGAGGAGAAGCCTTTGATACCGTCGGCTACAGAGAAGGTGTCAAGCATGGCGCTCGGAGGGGGAGTCATGTTGTGTATTACGAAGGATATGTAGGGTGAAAAGTCAAAATATAATCGAAGAGATATGCTGGTAGGAAGAATTGTTCTGCGAGTGCAGTTGAAGGGAGGAACTGTAGCTTTCGTGAGGGAGCGGCGCCGTTATGTAGACCTCCAGGACAGCCGTGCGTGGTATTTTTTTTATCAAGACATCTTCAGACATAAGAGACAGAGTATCAAGCACGCGCATACTGCTACCCGTTGACTGCTCTGTGCGCGCAGCTCAGCCTTGCTGTAGCAAGCTTTTAGGTCTGTGCCGTGTCTTGACCTGAAGACAAGGGATTGCGTGGACGCTTCTGTGGTCTTTGCTTACACACACAAGTAGAGGAGGAAGAGGGTTTGGCAAGTGGTACGATCTCAAAGAGGACAGTAGGTCAAGTACCACATCTTGGGTTCTGATGTGGCAGCATTGTAGGCTGACAACCAAGACGTTTTTATCAGGCCAAGCTTGAAGGCGCACAGAAGCCCGCATGGTTACTGCTGTGTGAACGGTGTATACTCTAGTCGCTGAAGATTAGTCGCGGGTTTGCTGGTCTGGGCGCACGTTTGCTGTGGCGTGCCCTTTGATGCACCTAGTTTCAGATGAATCCCATCATCTCCTTTCCTCACGGTGCATGCTGATGACCGCAAACTCTAGGCTGTAAACGATGACGTTAGATACATAAGCAAGCCTCGGATTGCCTTTAAACCATGCAATCATACACGGAAATATTGTATCGTGTGCGCCAGATCGCTTCGAATTTGTCCCTGCCACTGAAGGCTTACCACATTATACCTTAGACAAGTACTTCATGCTGAGCTAGTGCTATCAATGCATCCACTCTCGGCTTTAGGAGTTTCATGTAGTCTTCCTCTGTAGTGATCGGCTTCGGTTCTCTGGCATTCAACGTGACGCTGTTCTCCTGCGCATTGGCACGCCAGTCCCATGAGGTGGCCTCCACATTAGGGGCACCAGGGGCGTCGTATCTCTGGAAATGGTCCTCTTTCATGATTGAACCAATTAAAGAGAGACATGGAGTTAGGTTCTTCAGGCCCGTAATTCCTCGTGCGTATACTATGAATTTGATTGTTTTGACGTGCATGAGACGCCGCAGAAACAGAACCATGTTTCTGATGTCCGGTGCGCCACTGATCGAAGCCCATGCGTGCGGGCAGAGAATTACCAGTTCATCCAAACGTAGCTGCTCCAGATCATAGAAGTAGCTGCCCCAAGAACATATGTCCAACGGGTTCAGGACATATACGAGCTTTCGAATGTCTATGATCTTGTGAGGCGGCAAGTGCTGTAAACGGTGGCCCTGACCGCGATCCTGGAGCAAGAATCTCGTCTTGTTGTACGCCAGCTGGACGAAGTCTGTATTGAATTGGCGGCACACAAGAAGTAATGCAAGATTGTCAGACGGACGGTAATCGGGCTCTGGCGGCGGCAGGTGTTGAGGAATGCCTGCTGTTGGATGCTGCTCCAGTGCAAACTCCGCTATGCGCAGCCGCAGCTCAACGGGGAGTTTCGGAAGCATGAATAGACACAGTAGATTACTACACCACGTGAGTACGTCAACACTTGATGATCACCTCAGTCGTTGTTGTTCAGCTGATGAGATGTAGAGTCATGAGGTTTCAGGCGCACCGATGCCGGACCGTGCGCAGTGCTTTATCTGATCAGATGGCCGGTTATCAGATTTTGCACCCCGCTTATCTCTCAATCTTGCACCACCACGCCTCGCGCCGATTTCGTCACTCATGCACATCGTTTGGTGCATGCTTCTGCTTCTCTTTGGCTTCACAGATGTATCTGTAGCCTTGAGATCCGGAAAGTGGTGTCCGCGGGCGTGTGACCTTACTCTTGGCTACGCGACCTTCAACGACACCGATCCGTGGCTTTCCCGTAAAGTCCGGCAATGCCGAAGCGACCTAAGAATCACTTCCTTGTACCTGTGTCTCGACGAGTTCTGCAATTTGGAAGACGGAGAGGTCCAGAAGTTCATTGCCGAGAACAGCGAGTGGTGCGATGAGCATGCGGGTGTAACACTGCCTCCATTCCACGAAATTATCGAGCGCTGGACGCCGGAGGATAGAACGCAACTACCAAGACAGAGTGCGGAGAGGGCCGTTACATGGCCAGTCCTGAACACTGTTGTGCTTCCCGAGAACGATTTCTTTCAAAGAGCGTTCACAACTCTGGTGAGCAACACGATCTTCGAAATTAGCTGCAAAGCGCTGATTGGCTCAGGATGCTGCGTTCTACGAATATGATATCCACCTTGTTTATGGATGGTACATGTACTTTTTCTGGATATTTGTGATATCATTTGGCGTTGGTAGTCGCCTCCTTACATTGATATCCAAAACCAGGAGCCAGGATTATCATCTTGTCGCCGATGACGAGAATTCTGGACCAAAGATTGAGCGTGGACCAGCCAGTCTGCCTTACTCATTACTAAAACGCTATATGACCGTACCGGCGGCGTTTGGCTACCGCTGTTCACAGCCTCTCGGCTGGTGTACCATCCCTCCTCGAGCCCAAGCACTCACGATTACAGCTTTTGTTGTTCTCAACACAGTGTTGTGCTGTACAGACTACCGATTGACGGATGGCAATCTGTATTGGCCAGAAAAGACTGGTCAGCTACTGCGGTACGTTTCTGATCGGACCGGGATTATTTCTCTGGCCAATTTCCCACTAGTATGGCTCTTCGGCATGCGAAACGATGTCTTGATGTGGTTGACTGGTTGGGGTTTCGGAACATATAACGCTTTTCATCGATGGGCTGCAAGAGTCGCAACACTGCAGGCTATCGTGCACAGCATTGGATATACCTTAATGATTGTAGACAGTAAGTAGATTCTGCTCACACATAAACACTACACGGAAGACTGACATGACACAGGTGGTGGCTTTACGGATTTTCTTGCTTACTTGAAGAAACACTACTTTTGGAATGGCGAATTGGCTACCATTGCCATGTCTCTCCTACTGGCCTTCTCGTTCTACGGGATTCGCCGAGCCCACTACGAACTATTTCTTGTTACGCACATTGCATTGTCGATCGCAGCACTGTGGTCGATGTACTACCATGTCGAAATCTTCACAAACGGCGAATGGAACATTTTCATCTGGCCATGTCTCGTTATCTGGATATTCGATCGAATTCTCCGAGGCGCCCGTGTTCTCGCATTCGATTGGAGATTCTGGAATACCAAGGCTAAAGTTAGCTATGATCCGACATCGAATCTGGTGCGTATGGAAGTACCAATGCCGAGGAATCGTATTGCGCCTAAGCCTGGCACATATTACTACATATGTGTACTGAACGACCCCCTATATATACATCAGAATCATCCATTCACATTGGCATACGTCACCTCGCCGAGAGAGAGCGAACATATACCGCTGTCGCCAGTGTCATCGAGGCCATCTACGCATCGTACAAACTCATCTTCGTCCTCTGAGTTAGATGCACTCCTCGCACGAAGGCATGCTGAGCCTTCTGGACCGTCAATGGTGTATCTTATTCGACCCTACGACGGCTTTACGTCGCGCCTCAAGCAGCATTGCCTATCGCGACCCAAGACACTTCGTGTCAATATTGAAGGACCTTACGGCCATAGTGTGCCTCTGCGCGACTACTCAAATGTCTTGTTCGTTGTCGGAGGTACTGGAGTTGCTGTACCTCTGTCTCACCTCGCTCATTTGCTTGACTCTGAATCACCTGTACAGAGTATAAAGATTATTTGGGCTGTCAGAGAGCATGCCTTTCTCGCATCCATGCTGCAGGAATTCAGGACTCTACTCGGGGACGAAAGATGTACTCTCGAAGTACATGTTACTCAAGACGTTGAGCAAAAGGACGATATTCCCAATCAAATACCTCGTGGTGTTTCAGTTGTCATTGGGAGACCCAAAGTTAGTCGGTCAATTGAGGAGGCAGCACAAGACGCTGGGAGACAGTCACTTGCAATTGTGGCGTGCGGTCCTGCCAGAATGGCAGATGAAGCTCGTAAGGCCAGCGTGCAGATGCTCGCAAATGGGTTTAGGGGCATCGATTACTTCGAAGAATCATTCAAGTGGTAGAGCGGTATGCATATAGATGGCGTCTTCTAGGCTGCATTTTGAGATATCATTAGAACTTATACCATCGCTATCATGTTTCTTTCGCAACGAGCTTGATGTACCAATGTGCAACGTCTGCCACAGAGTCCTCCAAACCTCGGAACGCACTACCATTCAACAACAGCTTCTCCGTCATCCTCGAGTCCACGCGATACGGCATGTTGGTGGGCGTCCGCTCCCTCCCAATCTTGAAAACGTTTTTCTCAACCTGAGCAGCGAACTCTTTCTTGATCATGTCCACCGCGCTCTCCCAGCTTTGGTTCCCGTCCACACCATCCTCGGTAGTCGCAGCAGCCACAAATCTGGGCGGTATGTCCGAGTCCGGGACCTTCGCCTGATCAAGTGCCTCTATATGTACCCTAGCGCAGTCCTGCACGTGTACGAACCCGAAAGCGTACCGAGGCGTGTTATCGTCGAAGATCAATGCCCTCGTCTGCCGGTCCATGTATTTTCTTGCCTCCTCCGCCGTCTTGACAAACTCTGATGGTCCTATCACGGTGCCAGGAATGACTTGGACAATCGAGAACGGCATATTTTTGCTTGCTCTTAGCTGGTCAAGGTAGTCGATACACTGCGCTTTTGCCGCACAATAAGCCTGGTGGGCGCTGGTGAGGGGTGGTTGATAGGTCAGCGATTCGGCATTGACTTTGACCTGTTCATCTAGGACCTGGGTCATTCCACGACCGTACGTATCTCCAACTTCCGAGTCGACAAGACCAGCGCCAGCTTGAGTGAAGACGATGCGTTTCACTGTTCCGGAAGATTGGCCTGCGGATAAGACATTTTTCATGGATTGCATGAAGGGTTGGTAGATCTCGTTGTCCGGATGAAGCGTCGGTAAAGGCCATACTCCTGCGATGTGGACAACATAATCTACACCAGCAAAGACTTTGTCATATGCGCCGTCGACCGCATTGTCAGGCACGACAGCAAAGTAAAGATGGTCCAAGTGTGGTTGCACAGAGGGGCCGGACTTTATTGTCGCAATTGCACCTTCTCGCCGTACGATACATCGAACTGAATAGCCTATCTGCAGTGCGTATACAACGCATGCATATCCTATTGTTCCGTTTGCGCCTGTGACCTAAAACGGCTGTCAATTGTGGGAATGTGGTCCGTTTTGTCCATGACGTACTGCGACGAGGCCCCTCCTAGACTTCGCCATCATCACCACTTATCTGAATTGCACTGCGCTTTCAGTCGCAAGGTACATTTTGAAGGCAGTGATGTGCATGATAAGGTTAAAATAAGCTTATGCTGGATCCGCGGCAAGGTTTCGCTCGGTTTAATCGCGGTTGTCCAAGGGCGCGTAGGATTGGGGGAGAACCATCAAGGGCCTGGGCTTTCCGACGTCAAGCTCCCGCTCTTGCCGATCGAGACCAAGCGATCCATGGCCCAAAACCGCTTGAAGATCGATCGAGTTTCTCAAGGCCTAAACGACTCTGACACAGATTGACGGCATAGATGCTGATCAGTAGAAAACCTGTGAAGGTTGGCAAGATGCATTGTTCCTCATGCAATCGTGCCCTGTCCGCGGATCGATATGGACTCAGGCATCGGTCGGTCCGAGGGCTATCCTCACGCGACAACAACGAAGCTTGACATCGTCATTGTAAGTGCAATATTTGGTTGTGTTGGCAGGATCGTATGATGTTGTTACGTCATCGTGGAAGCGTACAAGTCTAACGTTTGTATAGATAGGAGCTTCTCTGGGCGGCCTTGCGACTGCACTTGCTCTCAAACGCCTTCCATCACCGCATGCCCACTCGATCACATTGCTAGAGCGCAATGCAGATCCTGTTCTAGACCACCAAGGAGCTGGCATTGTTGCCGGGGGAGACACGCTTGCTTTCTTTGAAAGATATGACCGAACTGGGAGCGAACTGGCTGTGTCGAGCTTGTGCAGACAGTACTTGGATAAAGATGGCAAAGTCGTACACAGAGAGGACACGACGCAGAACATGACGAGCTGGGACCTCGTATACCACATTCTGCGTGCGAACGTCGATGGATTGAGGAGCGAGTACTGCGAAGTACCAAACACCGATGACAGCAATGCCACAGTGAAGCACTTGCGTGGACACAGAGTCACAGGCCTGTGGGAACAACAGGAGAAAGGGGGAAAGCTGGTCGTTGAATTCCGGACCAGTGACAACCAGAAAGGCTCGCTCGAAGCAGATCTTGTTATCGGCGCAGACGGTCCTAGCTCTACAATCCGCTCAATCTTTTCTCCAGACGCGGAACGCAAGTATGCTGGCTACGTCGCACTTCGAGGTACTGTCCGCGAAGATCGTGTGAGTCCAGAGACTTTGAAGGCGTTCAAGGAGCGTTTTACGTTCTTCCACTGTCCTGGAATCCAGATTCTAGCGTACCTCATCCCTGGCAACAACGGCACACGAGACGTAGGGAAGCGACATATCAATTTCGTGTATTATAAAAACACCAAACCAAGAGGTTTGACAGACAAGTCGGCAGAGTTCCGCGAACTTATGACCGATGTGGACGGCAAATACCACCGCATCACTTTGCCACCAGGCAAGATCAATCCTGTTGCTTGGGAAAAGCAGTGCGAGGTTGCGCGTGAGGTGCTGCCTCCACAATTTGCAGAGCTCGTCTGTTCAACGCAGCGACCCTTCGTGCAGGCTGTCACCGACGTCATTTCCCCGACCAACGAGTTTCTCGACGGGCGTGTCATCTTGATAGGCGATGCCCTCGCTGGTTTCCGTCCGCATACAGTTGCCAGCACCAGCCAGGCGTGCTTCGATGCCATGATCCTGGCGGACATGATCCAAGGCAAAGTGGGTCGGCTTGAATGGAAGAGAGAGACGCTGGGTTTCGCAAGGACCATTCAGGCTCGAGGTGTGAGCATGGGCGAGCGAAGTCAGCAGGAGGACCTGCCCCTGAGCGAGCACATTGAGGATCGCAACCTTGCAAGCAGGCCGAGGCAGGATGAAACCTGGCCTCACTGGGCAATCATAGACCTGGAATGACCAAAATCGTGTCAACTATTGTGCAGTGCTGTCTCTTTAGCAAGCGTAGCGCATGTTGTTGGGGCGATCATTTGCTCTCTCAGCAAATCTGTCTGCTTTCGTTCAGCCATTCATACACGCTGTATGCCCCCTAAAACAACATTGACATGAAAGTGAAGTCAATGGAAAGAGGCAGGCCATCGATACAGCCTGAATGGTGCCACAAGAGTCCTAGTAGCGGCACTACGGGAGCTGCTGTAGGCCTGCGATGTCTCTGACGGCCGTCTTTGCTGTTGTGTGATCCCTCCCAAACTGCTGACATTCAGCCCTTGATTGACTACTATGCGAAAATCAAATATGCCATCAGATATCTGTTGTTGAACAACAGCGCCACACGCATCTAATCAGGGTTTACCGAAGCCCCTATAATTCCTTTCTAGGCCCTTTTCATCGTAGCCCGTTTAGGCGTACCACTTAGGGCCTGACCAGCAAAGATTAGCAGATCATCGACTTCTCGAATCTCATTGTCACTCTTTTTTTGGTCACTCTTTCATCTTGCACAGTCCTTATTACCTCGTCAACACCAACAAACAACTCACGCAAAGCGCTAGTCGACATATAAAATTACAACCATGATCTCTGCATTCATTATTTCAACTTTGCTCAGCATGGCTGTAGCCCAGCAAAACAGTACTCTCATTGTTCCACTTATCGGCGGTGATGCAGACATGGTTGCTGCATCTGTCGTCGGAGTCAGCAGCGAGGCAACCACCCTTGCCCTGGCTTGCATAGACACCGACTGCGGACTGTTCCCTGCGCATACCCTCATCGTAGGCCCATCGACATACAACATCGACATGTCTGACCCGAACACCGATTTCACAGCAACCCAGGACTGCATTATCGCATCAAGCAGCGCGGTCTGCATGGAAACCGCCGGTGGTAGTGAAGCCAACTTCCCAGGGTCCAGCACGACCACTTATGAAAGCTCCGAGGTGGGACAGTTGACTGTTACAGTTACGGCTGGGGAAGACAAGCTCGCGCAGACCGGTTCCGAATCTGCGAGTTCTGCCTCGGCTTCTCAGACTTCAGCGCAGAGTGCGTCGACCGGTAGCATCACGCCGGCACCCGGATCAGGAACTGCTGCTGCCTCTGCTGGTGTATCGAGCACTGGTTCTGCACCTGCACAGGCTTCTACTGCCGGTGCGGCCATCAATGGCATGTTGTTCGGCGGAGGCTTCGTCGGTGTTGCAGCGGGTGTGTTCGGTGGTCTGCTATTGTAGAGCACGATGCTCTTTTGGCATTCGAATCAGGCGTGTGTAGGGGCTATCAGTATATGTTTCACGACTTCGTTGTACTGACACTCAACTCAGTGCACCCCAATTGAGAATATTGAATGATAATTGATTGTGCAACCTCAACTGTCCAGCTTGACATCGGATTCTCTGGTGCAATGATCAAGACGACGTTGGTGAACTTCAGATCGAAGCTTTGTAGTGTTGTTGTTGTGGCTACCTCAAAGAACGCATGCGAATTCTTCTTTCACCTGCGACAGAGGGGCGCCACGTGGTGACCCTGGTCATACCCGAAGCTCACTGATCTCGGGCCGCTTTGGCTTTCCTTCCACTGGCGATACCATATCAACTTTCTCATTGGGTGTCCTCTCAGCATGAAGTTCAACTTTGCACTGGGCGTGGCCCTCTTCGCAAGTGCTGCGGCTGCAATCACACTACCTCGATCGGACGCTTCGCTCGACAACATACCGAACGATCACTTGCTCAACACCACCAATGCCTTCGATGTCTCGACCGACTGGCCAGGCCACGTCACAGCCGCTGCCAACAACGATCAAGCATGGGCTTCCAACGTCGCGAGAGGCCGAAAGCTGCTCGCAGCCATGAAGGGGACCGACGCCGAGGCCGCGACTATCTGGAACATGGGAGAGACCGCAAAGAGCTCCTTCGATGGCGACCTCAAGGCCGAGATGAGGGCATGGGGCTGGAATGACAACCCGGACAAGCAGAAGAAGGACCTCGACAAGCAGTGCGACTTTGCTTCTTACCACAAGATCGGACGCGCGTTCGAGGAGCTAGGCATGAGCACCCAGTCCAAGAACGCTGGCGGTCCGAACGAGTGTTTTATTGCTGAGCACTGGGACGGTCCTCTGATCAAGAAGAATCTCGTTGGTAAGCTGCCGAAGCCGAAAGACCAGAAGTACGAAGCTTGCGATAAAGAGAAGTACCAGGTGAGTTCAAACTTTCAGCATTCCGGCACTTAGCCGTTATTAATTACGATCAGGTCACTATGGGATACTACAGTATCGGCATCAACCCAATAGGCGGCGCAATCCTGGCCCTCGATCGCAAGTCCCCAGCCCACGGTGCCAAACAGCTCTGGGGCCGCGATCCCAAGGAAAACGAACTTCCTCATATTCGGTCTGCTTCTGATGTGACATGGGCATTTTGGAATCGGGCCACCGCGGGTCGCGATATCAAAAACATCAAGTACTTCTTCAACTGCTTGATCGTAAACATGGAGACGCAGGGCCTGATTCGACAAGCCCATGAGAAACTGACGCCACCGAGGAGTGCGCCGGGCACGTGGCCGGGTACCGAGTTTAGCATGGACAGTGAACAGGGGCTTGCGCTGTTGGGTGAGCTTTATCTGGTATTCGAATTGGTGAGGATTGACTTCTGACGTGCTCCAGGTTCTCCTCTCGGTAGGTCGCATGGCTTCTTCCTGATCCAGCACAAGGACAAGCTCGGCGGATCAAAGTTCATCTCCAAGGTCCGCGTGTTCAAGAGTGATGCGATGAGTATGCCGTATATGGTTTTCTATGTGCAGGATCCCTCTGGCGCTAGCGGAGGCGCGAGCCATGACGGCGCACTGGAGATGATGGCGTATCTACATAACAGTAGTGCTTCTTTGGTGAGGGCGAAGCTGTAGACCGCCTAGGTTGCTAAGAGAGAAATCTGAATATCCATGAGCATGGAAACGAGAAGTCGTTGAGTAATTGCTTGCTCACAGTCCGGCACAAAGCTCGTGCGGGCTTTCATACTTATTCGCTTGATGCTGCACGAATCTTCGCATTCGGCCATTGAAAATCCTGTAATATGCCGTCGCCGAAAGCTTCTTCGCTTGCTCGAGCTTTCAGATCTTCTCTGTCTTTCCAAAACTTTTCTAATTCAGCATGTACATCCTTGTCGTATTCAGCGATAAGCTCAGCTGGTGTTGGAGTCTTTTTCGCACAATGAAGATCAGCACCCGACCTAATGAGAAATTCGGCTATTCCCAAGAAGACTCGATGCCTCGTCTCAATATAACGTCTGATACTGAGTCTCAAAGGTGTAGACTTGCGGCGAGGCCCGAAGTCCACATCCACGCCAGGTATTTCGGCCATACATGTCACCAAGGCGTAATTTGCAGAGTCCACAGCCCGCATCAGTGCTGTGCGACCCGACTTATCAACCAAATTCGGGCGCAGATCTGCTCTTCCTTGCAAAATGATGATTATCCCGATCGCGACTCCGTCAGCCACCATGGCGCACCACGACAGGGCCGTCCGTTTGGCATTATCTCGGGCGTTCATTCTAGTCTTTGGATGACTCAAAATTAGTCTGAAAAAACCGATATCACCCAACTTTATCGCAAGCATGAGTGCAGTTGCACCATCGTAACGGACCCGAGCCATGGGGCTAGAGCCTGCCTCCAAAAACATCTTCACGTAGGCTTTTCTTCCTTGTGACATTGCCCAGAGCAGTGGCGTCGATCCCTCCTCGTTTGTAGCTTCGAGGTCGACTTTGAATATGGTCAGGATCGCAAGGACTACGTCCTCGTTGTGTGGCCGGCAAATTGCCTCGAATAATTGTTTTCCGAGAAATTGCCGATGCTGATCGATAGGGAGTATTCCAGCTTCCAGCAGCCGCTCTAGAACCTGCAACCGACCCCCTTGCCTCCCTGTCCCATTAACTATAGCCTTTAAAATGGGCGGAATAAGTTTGGGATCGCGAGAGGTACCCTCGACCTTGATGCACGGTCTTGCAATTCTGTCAAACCCTCTGGAGGCCGCATAGATCAACAAATGTGAGTTTTTCCCCCAGAAACCAGAGTCGGCTATAGTGGCTGGTCGTTCTGCCAAGTACGACTTCAAGAACGGCAATTCCGTCTTGATATGGCCATCGTCTTCAAGATCCACGGGCGTTCCTAGTTGTTGCTGAAGCGTATATATTTGCGAGGGTTCGTGTCCTCGAAATGACATGAGCATATCCACAACAGCTTCAGAAGATGCAGAAGCATAAAGTTCCTTAGGCGTTGCCGTGTTCCCTTTGCTACTTTCCGTAACCAAAGAGCATCTCAAGAGATCTATGTCTCCGTATTGACAGAGAACTGACAAATAGTGCCGCGTCTTCCTGGAAAGCTCTTTCCTCATAGCACTAGAGAAGCGAGGTGTTAACTGGTTTGCTTGAGTGCTGCCGTCCCCGCTGAAACGCGGAAGACCGAGTAGGGCACGAGCAGCTGCGTTATGGCCGGAGGACAGAGCTGCCAGAAGAGGGAGACCATAAGGACCGTCTCGAAGCTCCAAGTGACGATTTCTCTCCGGGTGGATTCGTATGAGCTCGTCCGCACCATAGGCAGCCAGGCAGTACAGGAAATGGGGGCGTGGACCATATATCTTGTTGAATGTGTCCAGGAACGCGCTCTGTTCTATGTATGCCTTCTGCGCTTCGTTCGCATGAAATAGTATATGATCCATGGCGTAGGGTAAGAAGGGCACGTCCTCGTCGCGTTTCATGTCGCCAGAAAAGTGATCCAATCGTTGCAAGCAAAGCTTGATGAGAAGGCTGTGTCCCGATTCTTTAAGGCTACTTTCGGCGGACCGTAGCTTACTGAGTCCCTCTTCTTTGAGGAAAAAATCTCGCACAGATTCGTGTATCCACTGGACCGTCGGTTCTTTGGATTTAGTAATCTCAGCCAGTCCTTTCGAGGAATCAAGAACAAACTTTCTCAGATTCTCGGGACTCATCGATTCAAATGTTGCATGACAGTCGTCGATATGTATTTCTTCGCAGTAGGTCTCAATAGCAATGCGGAACTCGCCTGGACTCAACGGTCGAGCGGCATGTTAGAGGACTTCGACACTGACGCGAAGGAACCTCAGTCTCAGCTGGTCCCGAGTGAGCATGTCGACAAATAGATTGTGAAGACCAACAGGGATTTCTGCAAGTCGTTTCTTCAAAGCTTTGATTCTCCCTGCGTCGTATTCCTTGTTCAGCACAGGGACGACGAGATGTACCCAAAGAAAGATGCCAGACGCTTTCCGTAAGATCTCGGATCTGATGTCTTCGAACTGCGAGGAGTTTCCAATCTTCAGATTAGCATCGATAAAGAGGGTGATATCGTTCGTGTGTTCTGCTTCGGCCTCGAGCACCAGCTGCAGCCCGGTGCGGATGCTTATCTCAGGATAGTGCCGACTAGAGAAGCAGACGCGGAATTCTGCTATGATTTCAGTCACTCCAATCTCTTCGAAAAAGGAAAGCATGTCGCGGATATCGTCCTCAGGACATTCATCCAAGGCGTCTATGTAACAGACGACTCGACGATCTCCCAGCTTCTGGATGCAGCGGATGAACAGCTGACGAAGCACCTTGTCCGACCAACCGGAGTGCTCCACCAGATTGAGTATAGCATCATATTCATCGTCATCGAATGCCTCCCACGTCTGAGGCGCTTTCTCAAGAAGTTGCAACACCAGAGCGCGGTACAGACCAGATGTTGTCTTTTCAAGAGTCTCGCCTCGTGCGTTGAAAAAGAAGGACAGAACGAGGCTCCATTTCATGTATCTCTTGGCATGAGAGAACAGGAACTTCATCATGATAGACTTCCCTGAACCTGGCTTTCCTTTGATCCAGAAAAAGCCGCGATGCTCAGCGATCTTGGCGGCGTGCATCCAGTCCAGGTATTGTGCATTCTTCAGGAGCCATTGGCATGTCTTCGCTTGAGCTTGTTTGAGAGTGAGGAGTCGAGCATCTCTCTGCTTGAATTGGAGGCTAGCCGTGATTGTCTTACGTCGTTCGTCCGAAAGTACTACTCCATGGGCTGAGGGCTGGCTTACGCTCTTGCGTGATCCATTTTGGTCGGTTTCTGAAGGCCCACATGTTTCAGCAGCATGGTTGGTGAGAGGCACATCAAGCCGGGACACGGTTTCGGTTGTGGGAGCTCTGTGATCTTCTTGCTGAGAGGGAGTTGCGTCTGCTCAATCAAGCGTCAGAGAGACAAGTACATGGGATGTCTTGTTGACTAACCACTACGTGTAATGCCACTCTCTACCGTCTGTGTGCCTGCAACTTCAACAGGCTTGATGACTGATAACACTTCTCTTGCGTATGCAGCCGCGATGCCTGCGGCGTAGGCGTGCCAACGGTCGTTCTTGTGGGTGTCGGAGTAGTCGCAGATCCCGCGAACAACGAGACAAGGGAAGGTGTTCATCAGCCCCGCGGCTTCCATCTCAAAGCAAAGCACGCCGCCGAGCTGCTCACTAGCCTTGTCCCTCTCAACCGCATTCTTCATGACTCGATTGCCTGATGCAATCGTTCCATAATGAACAACCACCTCCTCTCCATCGATTCGCGGCTCTCGATCTTCCAATCTATCAGCGCTGCACTTGACGCACGTTCTGTGGAGCCAACATGGTCGTAGGCGGCCTCGAACAGAACATCATGCCCTGCCTTCCTCCGTTGGAAATGTTTCGAGCTTTCCAATCTCAAAGCATGCTCGTACAACCTGCTTTTCCCGAGCAATTAATCTGCCTGAATCCTTGACACGGCGTTGAGTAAAGTCTGCGGCGGAGCATTGAGGGAACCAGTCCGCCGGAAACCGTCTCTCGTTTCCTTGCCCATGTCATACTGCACAACACCACCGAACGTGCCATCAGGTTGACTGACCACAACATCGCCAAGTCTGATATCGGCATCGCCACTGGGGACCCCACCGCCGATGCCCACCATCAGGCCGAAGCGAAGCCGCTTGAACGTTGCCAACATCTGCGTTGCTACAACAGCAGCGGAGCCAATCCCAATCTGCCCAGCAGGCAGGTACCCGATAGCCACATTGTGTCCGTTGATTGAGCCGAGGACGTACAGGTTGTCTTGGTTGTCGATCGGGTCGCGTTCGAGATCGGCGTGCTGTTCGTCGAGCATGAGCTGCGCCGCCGCCAGCTCCACCGGCAGAGCGCACACCCATCCTACGGTGTAATCTACGCGACGAAGCTGGCGCGGCATACGCACGTCGGTTGAGAAAATGAGGGCATGTGGGTGAAGAGGATGGAATGGAGATGTTACTAGTGCTGCTCAGAAGGCCACAGCCCGGCAGACGTGCGTCGAATAGCCGCTCAGCCTTGCCATCTGGCTGCGCCTGCATGTCAGCTGGCGCTTATCAGGCAAAAGTGGCGTCGAATCTGCCAAGTACCGCGGATGATGCAGGCGGTTTTAGCTGATCTCGTGCTCATTGGTCGTCTGTACAGTGTTCTACAGCTTCGAGGGGGGCGAAGCCTGACGTCCGGTCAACAAGTACCTAATACTATAAGTACCAGCCCTGTACACCACTTTTGGAATGACAGGAAAATTGAAGAAATAACTAGAATGCAACCACTCAGTGTGTTGCGTTTCTGTGAGTAAGCATGTAGTTGTGAAGGACGTAGGCTGAAGCAAATGCAGCTGCCGGAGCATGGGTGCCAGAAGCGAAGAGACTCGAACATCTAAAGGTCAGCAATCTTGCCTACACGTAGATTTGTCTCCTAAGAAAGTCATAGGAAAATACAACACCAAGCCTGCAATACATGTACACCTTGTTCAAATCGATTGCTGACCCTGGCTGATGCGCTCACAGCCTGATCGAAGAAGATGTCTTCACCGTCACCACGCTCCCCGCGCCCGAACTCATCCAGCTATTCAGCATTCCCAAATACCTACTCACAGACGTCTACCGCCGCTCGAACGGTTTCTTCAGAAGCGCAGAAGTCTTCGATAACACCGGCCGTCTCGAAAGCCACCGCAAGTCAGCCCAGCATGAAGAATCCTAGCAGCAGCTCACCCCCCTTTACAGACACCTGGTTCCGCTTCCTCGTCAAGATGACAGCCCGAGACTCCAAATCAAGCTACACATGGCACGAGATGACGTTCTGCTCCCGCTGGACCGCCCCCGGAAGCTGCATGATGCTGTGCATCGGCGTGCCTCCGCTCTTCACCCGCCTCCTCCAGGACGCTCTGGCACACCTCCTCCTCCTCGATACAGCATCAGCCCACGCCGAGCCCCACGCCCTGCATGTCCCCGTCGTCGAGGCCGTTATAGCCACGCAAGACCGCTCGCTGTGGTCTATGCGCGATATCGTGAGGGGGATTGAGATTGTAAGCCCCCCCCTCCCCTTTCTCCTTTTTTCTTGATCTGCTTTCTGCACCTTCCTTCGCAAGCCCGCATTGTCACTGACACTGATGCTGATGCTGATACTGACACTGATACTGACACGCGCATAACAGGACCGCTCCCTCGCGGCCCGCGGCCCCTCGGGCTTCCTCCCCATGCACGAAGCCGCGCGTCACGCTATCCACATCACTGAGGTTCTGACTGTGTCGCTGCAGACGACGGAGGCGCTGCTGCAGGATATTGAACGCGTGGGCGGCGCTGCGAGAAGGAGTAGTATTGGTAGTAGTATTAGTGGTGGTGGTAGTAGTAGTAGTAGTAGTAGTAGTAGTAGTAGTAGTAGTAGGAAGGCAGTGGAGGATGGGCCGCAGCGACATGTCGGTTTCCAGATGCAGGTGCTGGGGGCACTGGTGCAGAGGGCGATTGCGAATAAGGAGAGGTTGGGGAACGAGGTTGCGCAGGTTTGGACGCCCCTCTTTATTTTTCTCTTGTTTCTCTCTTGTTTCCTTGTTTCTGGCTTTCCTCCTTTTTTTCTCTTCCATCTCTTTCTCTTCTTCTTCTTCTTTTTCTTCTTCGTCTCTTCTTCGTCGTCTCTTCGTCGTCTCTTCGTCGTCTCTCCCCCAAAGACCGCAACCACAAACTGATACCAGACTGTGTAGGCGCACAACATGATTGCCCAGCAGGACAGTGAGGTGATGACGCGGCTGGGCGAGGCGGCCAAGCGAGACAGCGGCGCCATGCGCTCTATTGCCGTGGTGAGCATGGCGTTCCTGCCGCCGACGTTTTTGTCTGTACGTATCATCCGTTGTCCATTATCCATCATCCATTGTCCATTGTCCATCATCCAATCCACCATCCATCATCCGCTTTCTCACTCAGCCCATGGATCCGGTCCCGTGAATGCTAACCCCCTCAGGCCATCTTCAGCATGTCCTTCTTCGACTACACGCCGCCCCAATCTTCCATGTCAGGTGGGAGTAGTACCGATACGGATATCATGTCGGGCTGGACCGTGTCAAGCGCCATCTGGATCTACTTTGTGTGCGCGGTGCCGCTGACGTGTGCGACGCTGGGGGTGTGGGTGTGGGGCGGGCGGGTGGGCGAGGTTTGGAAGGTTGTCAGGGGGAGGGGGGAGAAGAGGGTAGAGGGAGGGAAAGGGGGCGGGAAGGGAGTGGGGATGTGGGAGGGGAAGGGGGTGTAGGGGAAGGGAGGGTGGGGCAGAGTAGGGGTTCAAGAGTATGAGGACATGGTGGGGAAAGGGGAAGGGGGGAGATGGTGTGGGTGCATGGTGCAGGAGGTTGGGACGAGGTGGTACTACTACTGGACAGTCTGATTTTTTTTCCCCTTCCGCGCCGGGTGGTGAACGCCTGCAATGCCATGCCATGCCATGCTGTCGTGGTCGGGTCTACACTCTATCGTACAACGTCATGTCCGTCTCCAGCTGGTATACATACACACACAATATACACACCTCTCCATCAGTACTGTTGTCAAGCCTAAATCAGCGCCTCCCCCCTGAACATGGCCTCCCTCACCTCCCGCACGACGTCGGCGCGATCTCCCGCGCCCAGCAACACTATCCCCCTCCCCCTGCGCCCCATCCGCCCCGTGCGGCCCAGGCGGTGGATGAAGTCGATAGTCGTGTGGGGCACGTCGTAGAGGATGACGTGGCGCACGGAGACGGTGTCGATGCCGCGGGAGCCGAGGTCGGTGGTGACGATGACTTTTGTGTTGGGGAGGGCGCGGGAGGGAGTTTCTTTGTCCTGCTGGGAGGGGGAGGGGGAGGTGGAGGTGGAGGATGCGTCGAGTTGGGCCTGCTTGGCGAGGGCAAACGAGGGACTGATGCTCCCATCCGTGAAGCTAGCCAGCGTGCGCGCCTGGCGCACGGGGTCGGTGTCGCGGTGGAAGGCCAGTGCGTCGATGCCCTTTTTGGCGAGGTAGGCGGCGACGGCGTCGGTGTCGTCGCGCTCGTTGACGAAGACGAGGATGCGCTTTGTGGGGACGCTCTCGGTGCCGGACTCGTCGCTGTACTCGGCGGCCGACTTGCCAATCTGCCAGATGGTGTCGGCGCAGGCGAGCAGCTTGTTGCCGCGGTAGGGCTCCTTGTTGACGTCGACGACGCCCAGCTGGACGCGGCGCGGGATGGCGTGCAGGTTCGGGGTGACGAGGCGGATCATGTCGGGGAAGCGGTCGGCGAGGTGCTTGTCGAGGTACTTGGGGATGGTGGCGGAGCAGAGGATGAGTTTCTTGAGGGACGGGGTGGCGCGGTCGAGGATCTCGGTGGTGGCGGGCTTGAAGGAGCGGTCGAAGAGCGAGTCGGCCTCGTCGCAGACGAGGTGGGTGACGCGGGCGAGGATGTTGGGGTTGGACTCGGCGATGCTGGCGAGGAGGGGCGGGGTGCTGATGACGACGTCGACGCCGTGCTCGTTGAAGAGGCGGTTGCGGATGACGGTGGCGCTCATCTTTGCACTGATGGGGGCGGCGCGGAACTTGATGGTGTGGGCGAGGGATTTGGCGACGGCGCCGACCTGGGCGACGAGCTCGGCGGAGGGCACGAGGATGATGGCGCGCGGGCGGGCCGGGTCGACGGCCTTGTTCACGCTGGGCTCGGGGACGTCGAACATGTCGTTGCGCTTGGTGGCGGGGTCGGCGGCAGCGGCGGCGTCCTCAGCGGCGGCGGCGGCGGCGGCGGCGGCGGCCTCGTCTTCCTTCTCCTGGGCTTCTTCGCGCTTGATGGCGTCGAGGGTGGGGAGGAGGTAGGCGAGCGTCTTGCCGGAGCCCGTCTCGGCGGCGAGGAGGAAGGCGTCGGGGCCAGCGGCGCTCTTGGAGGCACCCCGCGTGCGCTTCTCCTTGCGCAGGCCGAGCAGGGCGGGGATGGCGACGGCCTGGGCGGGGGTGGGGTTGCGGTACTCGAGGTCGGGCAGGGCGTCGTGGACGGCGGCCTGGACCGAGTCGAGCAGGGGGAACTTGTCAAAGGCGTCGTACTGGTCGAGCTTGCCCTTGACGGCCTTGCGCGAGGCGTAGGGGATCTCGTGCAGCGAGCGCTGCATCTTGAGGGCGTGGAAGGCGTCGGGCTTGGTGCGCCGCTTGTCCGTGTCGCGGCCGCGCGGGTTCCTGGAGCCGTCCGCGTCTCTGCGGTCGGAGGCGCGCTCGCGGTCCCTCTCCCTCTCCAGCGTCGGCGGGGCGCTGGTGCGGTTGAGGAACGAGTAGGGCTCGCGCGGCTTGGGCTTGGGCTTGCCGCCTGCGGGGCGGTCGACTGAGCCAGACAGCTGCAGCGTGTCGCGGCCGTACGTGGGCCGCTGGCGCGAGCGTTCTACATCGCTGCGGGCGTGGTCGCGGGCGTGGTCGCGGTCGCGGTCGCGGTCGCGGCCTCTGGGGGCGCCGAGGCGGGTGTTGAAGACGGCGGCGCCGTCGCG
>JAFISE010000051.1:135118-190699 GCA_022560025.1 Stagonosporopsis chrysanthemi | reverse complement strand
TGGTGGGGGGGGGGCGTGGGGGGTGGCGTGTCGCGGGTGCGTGGTGGGGGGGGGGGGGGGGGGGGGGGGGGGGGGGGGGGGGGGGGGGGGGGGGGGTTGATTACGCCGTGGTTTCGGCGACACGGTCGTTGGTCTTTTTCTCTCGGATGAAGCGGCGATGTCATGTTTGGGTGTGTGGAGGATGGGGAAATGGGGGGGGGGGGGGGGGGATGCTGGGACTCCTAATTCAGTCGGAACATGAATGGTGTGTTGGAAGAGGGGTAATGAGGGTAGACTTCAATCTGCAGAAGCACATCTGCGGGTACCTAGGTATGACGCTTGGTGCACACAGAAGCTTTTCGTCTCGTAATAGCAATGATGCTTGAGACGACGACAGCCGTTCACAGGCCTTGTGCGTTGTGGTCGCCCGTTGCAAAGAAGCTGGTTTCTTTCATCCTTGTGTGGTACACACTAGCGTCACTAATGGATGCATATAATGGTCGTCCAACCGGCTCTTTGTTCATTGCAAGTAGCTGCACTTGTTCGGAACCGAGCCATCACATCTGCCAACTGAGCTATCACATCTGCCAACCACTGTTGTACAGCCAATACAAAGCGAGCTTGATTTTGGAGAGTCAGGCTTTCGAGTCATTTAAATGTGTGTTGGTGACCTTAGTTCTTACACTCATTATTCGCATCACTGCGTGGAACTGAAAACCAAAACATCTGGTCGAAGATATATAGACATACACTTATAAGTACTGTGTTGCATAGATGAGATTGCAATGATCTGGTGCGAGATTGTCAAAGTTGCTGAACTGATTGCTATCGCAGTCCCTCTACAAATCCGCACCATCCCGCAACCTCTCTGCAGCCTCAGCATACTGCCTTGCAACCCTCTCAACCCTGGATCCATCTTCATCATCCACAATCCCACCAACCCCACACCCCTCTGACCTGTTGTCCACTCTCTTCGCGCCTGAATCAGAATCTCCCAGTCCTTGCCGCGCCTCAATTTTCCGCCAGATCGCGCGCACCGGATCACCGCTCTCACCCCGTTCAACTGAATACGGAAAGCCACTCCCGCGCTCGCTATCCGTCGTCGTCGTTGTCCGAACAGCACCATGTGTGAACCCATCAGACCGCCCACGCACCGCAGAAGCACGCACGGGACTCGGACATTGCAGCGATGACTCGATATGCGCGGACTCCCGTCGCGTTGCAAAGAGACGTGTTGGGACGAACTTTTCCTGCTCTACTCTTGAGGTGCGTGGCCAGCCAGTGGTTCCCACTACATGCTTGGGGTGTGCTTGCACGGGCTTCGAGTCTATGTCGCCAACGTATTGGCGGGGCCATCTTTGATGTTGTTGTTGGACTTGCTGGTGTCTTACGCGGCGGACGCGAAGCCAGCGATGGCCGAGAGATGCTAGGAAGACGCTGGTGAGGATGGATAAGATGACTATAGCTGATATCAAGACTGCTGATGGCGACATCGTGTCTGGATAACCACTTCTCAGAGGTAGGAGGTGGGTAGCTGGCACAGGTTTTCTTCGATCAAGTTCTTGGGCAAGGACTCAGCTGGATTTCTAGAAATGTGTGGAGACCTGGAATTGGTGATATCTGGCTTCTCAAAAGCCGAAGGGCTGTGAAGGTTGTGGATTTGTGATGAGTTTGAATTCTCGGCAGTGATGGAGCGCATATTGCCGTCACACAGTGTCGTGATTCACGGCCAATTGATTAATATGCGCTCCATTTCCCTATGGCACGTTCAAAAGTCGAGACTGGAGATCGTAGTTCCTCCCCTGTGTATCTGGCCAAATTCATAGGAAATTAATGTGTATTATGACAGGCCACTGCTGCACGTTTGCTCAACGGATGCATCAAGCTTCCAAGTAGATGGAGGGATATATATGAAACAGAAAGAGAGCGTGCCGGAAAAGAGCAGCAGTGGAGGGTGTCAGGGAAGGGTCTGGGGAAGTCGGGCATACGCGTGCAAACAGCGCTTCACCGGTTGTTCTAAGATGCGTTATGAAAGCCACGTCCACGATAAAAAAAAACCCAAAGCCAATGTGATAAACAGCCATTGATTGAGAATTGTCAATGCGAAGCATCCGTGGCGTTGATGTGGTGTGGTTCAAGTGGCTCGTACGGCAAGTGGGGCACGCTTCAGCCTCAGTAGGCCCAGTTCCTCAAATCTAAGGCACTTCTCTCTTTCAGCATAGAGTCAGAGCAGCGTTGATGCGCAGCTGCTTACAAAGAAGATCACTCCAGTTGAAGCCACACTGCATTATGAAGCCATCAAGCATCACGTCTTCGATGTGCCATGCTCGCGCTTGGTCTAGCATGATCCCTTCCATTCCGCGGGCCGTTCCGAACCAAAAGCTGGACTGTAGACTACTTTGCTTTTGCGCGGCGCCGCGGCCTGCAGAAAGAGACACGAAGAGCGTCCGTCATCTTGGTCGTTGACCCTAAGCGACAACGATATCTACAGGAGCACAGTAATCCACTGTTTTTGTTCCGTCCCAGCAGTTGCAGCTGGCGCGCAGCGCGCGTGAACCATGTTGACGTGTCAATCCAAGAGCTTAACTGGTGCGTAAGAGTGAGGGCAACGGACAACGCATGCGTCTCTTAGGGCTGTGCGAACTGGTAGGACGAATAGTGTGACGAGCTGAAGTCGGATATCTGTGATGGAGGGCTGGCATTGCAGTGTTGACAATGTGTCGTCATGGTATGGCAAGGTATTGAGGGGAGGAATAGTCAGAAGGCCAGCGAAAGAAGTCCAGAGTTCAAAGAGGGCGCAGACCAGGGCCAACATCTGCGACACGACAAGGAGTGGTTGAGCCAGACGAACTAATGGATGTCTGCAATAGAGAAGGCCATTTCTACCCTCAGTCTGCTTCAGTGATGCTGCAGCCGCCGAAGCAAGAGGTGCTTCGAGGCCTGCATGTTGTATTCCCAAGCGTGCGTTGATGCCCTCTGCAGCACAACGTGCAGAAGCGAGACTGCCGGTGACGAAGGGCGCCTCTTGTACGACCTCGAAGTGGGGCATCGGGTGTACAGAGACTTTCCCGAATGTACCGATCTCCCGCGTCTGTCAGATGGATTGCAGTTGAGGTTAGTCGCTGCGCTACATGTGTAGACTAACGCATGCAGGCCCAAGGAGGGTAATTGAAGCGGAAACCGAGAGGCTAGAAACTCAGGATGCTTGTAAGGAGAGAGTCCTGGTTCGGGGTCGAAGAGTCAGAAGAAGGGCAACGATGACAGGAAGGACGTTAACAATGAAGCGTGAGCATTGTGACACGCTCACCGCATCTCACAAAGGGTAGCTGTTGTGTCCAGCTTGCACCAATCAGGCCCTGAGACGCGTTCTCTTGCAGCTCGCATGCGGTCGCCCTGCATCTGATTCGACTCCGGTGGACGTGTTTTCGGCCCTGAGCTGCGTATTGCGCAGGCCTCATCAGCCTGAGCAGCCAATTGTGTTGCAACCAGGCTGACCGCCACGAGAGCCATAACATAACGAAGCTGCGCACACAGGCTTTTTGACATGTCTGCTCCCCGCTCCTGTGAGACCCGTATCAACACCTGGCTCTGTGTAGCATTTCGGAACTGCATTTGGGCTTGCATTGGGCGGGTTTGTGGGTGCACAGGAGTTCCAGGGCGCAAAGGATATTTTCTCGCGCCGACTTGATTGGGCAGGAACGGCCACCCCAGCCTCACACCTCTCAGTCTCACATCGCAGGACTTGGATTCGCATATCAGTGCACGCATACACGCGACTATATCGCCGTGGAGCGCTTTCTGGTCGCCAGCCGGCTCGACTGTGCCCTCTTGAGCCTCACCAAGGATCGCCAGGCCCCCACTGCTACCTGCCGTCCGGTGTGTTGTTTGCGAGTTAGGCGCCAACAGGCAAGCTCCTTGGGCGTCAAGAATATAACAAGCGAAGCTACTCTCTAGCGACCCTGCCCACGCGCATTTATCGCGCAGAGCGTCTCGTAAAAGCGGACGAGCAAAGAGGCTGAGGAGACGGAGATGCACGTCCATGGATGCTGGTAGCAGCCACGGTGACACCAGCTTCGACACAGCATGACGGCGGCGCCAAACCGAACCCACGAGTCCAATCGAGCCGAACATCCGCAGCGCGCCCGGTCCATACCCGCCCTGCTACTGCCTGAGAGCGCGCTCGTTGCTTTTACGAGCCAAGCCGTCCTGCACACTAGGCGAGGCTCGAGGCAATAAGACGGCCGCAGCTGCAGGCTGAGCAGCAACACGGCACCGCGCTCGAGCGGTGCGTGTGAGACATCCAGGCCCAGACGATGCCCCATGTGCCGGCTGCCGAGAATGGGGGGACGAGCCGCGATCGAAGCAGGCAAAGGGCCAGGACAGAGGTCGGCGCCAACAGGAGCATGTGGAATCGCCTGAGCTTCAACAAGATTGGCAGCTGGCTGAAGCGTGACGATGACGAGCTGCCGTTCGCACCAAAGAGCAGACCGGAGAGCGCCGGCAACAGAGAGACTGACAGGCCACAGTCAAGTGGAGGTCTTTTGCACAGAAGAGGAAGCAGGAAGGTTGTGCCAGGACTTCCTCGGCCGCCAACGTTCAAGCGTGTGCAGAGTGAGATGAGGGACAAGCTGCTCGAGGTGCCCTCTGAGCCGGAACAACGACGCGCTACCTCAGCCGACCGCAAGCCCTCGATCGTCTCGAAACGCATCCACTCTCCTCCACCCATCTCCATCCCTTCCGCGTCGGCGCCTGACGTCCTGAGCCCCCACGAGAGCGACATCCACAAGCAGGAGCAAGAGAAGGAGCAACACCATGAGCAGCCTACGATTGGCGGCGCGCCAGACTCGAATCTGCCTGCCGGCGCAAGACAAGTCGACTACAGCATTGAGAACCTTGCAGATCCCGAGCCTGCAAGCGCCTCACCCCCTATGAAGCTGGACGAATCGTACCTTGAGCACGCATCGCACCACTCACTCTCGGACGGCGACGATGCACGCCTGCAGGACGAGCTGGAAGCAAAGTGGATACTCAACCTCAGCATGCATTTCCGGGACATGTCAGACCGAGAGAAGTTCTTCGTCACATACGCAGAAGAGCGGAACAAGTGGAGAAGAGTCACCGTCTCGTGCGATTACCGCCACCTCGAGCCAGATTCCCTCGAGTCAGATCTCAAGTCACTGCACTACCAGCGGGACAAGAGTGCCAGGATTTACGAAGCGATACGTGACTCTCTGCCAGATATACAGTTCTACGAAACCGTAACCAATCTGAAGCTCGAGACGGCAGACGGCCGCCTCCACGTTCATGTTACCGAAGACGTCAACGAGATTATCCCATATCCATCTATTTCAGCCATCGAACATCTCGATTATCGGTGTTTCAAGGAGAGTGATGTCGATTTCGACTCACATATCTCCGGATTTGTTTACAAAGTTGGCGTCAGGAACCGCACATACATCAAGAAGGAAATTCCTGGACCAGACGCAGTTGAGGAATTCCTCTACGAGATCAATGCCCTCAGCTCCTTGCAAGACTCGAAGTCGGTCATTCAGTTCGAAGGTGTCATTGTTGACGAGACCGGCCAGCTCATCAAAGGGTTGTTGATCAGCTATGCAAGAGAAGGCGCACTCGTCGACATGATCTATGACTTCAAGCACCAGCTCGCCTGGGATCGTCGCGAGAAGTGGGCCCGCCAGATCGTAGAAGGTCTGTCAGAGATTCACGAGGCTGGATTCGTCCAAGGCGATTTCACCTTGTCAAATATCGTCGTGGACGGCAATGACGATGCGAAGATCATCGACATCAACCGCCGGGGTTGCCCAGTAGGCTGGGAGCCGCCGGAGCTAGCAAGACTCATTGAGAGTGGCCAAAGAATATCGATTTACATTGGCGTGAAGTCAGACCTTTTCCAGCTAGGCATGGTACTCTGGTCGCTCGCAGAGCAACAGGACGAACCAGAGCGCCAGGACCGACCCCTTGTCAAGACCCTCCATCGTCTCTTGAATGTTCCAGAATATTTCAAGGACATCATCCGAGCTTGTCTCAGCGACAAGCCACGCGACCGCCTGTCAGCCAAGGAACTGCTGAAGAAGTTCCCGGATACTGTCGAGGTTGATCACTTCAAGCCACGAGTTGCAACCAGGGACAGTCTCTCATCTCACAGAAGCGACAAGGAGTACATTGATCCCATGATGGCTGTAGACCACAACGATATCAAGCAGCACTGCCAACATTCCCAGCATTTGCGACCGAAGTCGTCCTTTGAGAAAGTCAACATGCCCTCAACAGAATATGTCCCGTCTGCGGGGTCGTACATTCTTCCGAACAACGAGAGCGACCGCGGTCGATCGTCTGATCACATCAGAAACAGGAGTAGGCACCGTCAAAGCGACTACTCGCCATACCCCGGTCATCAGTCCATTATGTCTCTCGATGATTCCGAGCTGGACAACGACCTAGCAAGCCTTCCCGCAAGCCGCGATACAAGATGGGAACAAGTGTATGTTGATGGTGATACAAAGCTTGTCCAGCGTGGCGGAGGTGAAGCTGGTATGCATGACTATGACAGCCAAGACGCGAAACATATTTTCATTACACCTGGAGCCCTGGATAACTCTTTCATGGAGGGTGACGACAACACGCCTCTCAACCTGTCTACAATCACCGATCCACTGCCAAAGCAGTCGCAACTCACACCAACGTACGGCCAGGATGCTGATCATGATCGGACCGTCGCGAGTAGATCATCGTTCAGTGACCGTGTGCATCTACTGGCTCAGACCCAGGGTGAAGATGCGGAACCAAATCATCATGGACATGCTCAGGGCTCTCAGCACCAACCTCTTGACACGAACTTCCTTGCAGAGCTAGAGCTGGAGTTTGGATACGACTCAGCACCCAGCTCGCTCGCACCGTCTCGGGTCGGGACTGGGTTCTCCATTTTCGATCGTCCAGAACGCAATCACAGGGTAGGGACCGGCTTCACCGCACTCTCAGCCGCCACAAACTTTAACTCCCCACTTCGTCAGGATACAGGGTTCGCGGAGCCTGCGACAAACCCACAGGAGAGCTGGGGTCGAAAGGTTCTCGATGATAGTAAACGAGATCTAGAAAGCACAGCCATGCGAGAGGACAAAATCAATGATAGGTTGTGGGAGCCGGCTAACGAGACAGCACTTGGCTTCGGTGAGGGTGTAAGAGGAGCCCAACTTCAGATACGGCATGAAGATCCATATGCATCGCATCCTACCTCGGCAATCGTTGCTACGAATGCACAGCCATCGACCCCGCCAAGCACAAGTGCACCATCACTCGGCTATGAAAAAGACACTGGCTATCTACACCCACCGAACGATAAGCTGTTGGAAGAAAGGACGTCAAATACCACGATTCGTCCCGCAACAATGCCTCCAACAGACCCCGCCAACCAAGAAAATAACACTGCATTCAACAATGCAGCACAGAATAACAGGGCTATGATGACACCACATCACAACACAAAGACGGTCTTCGAGCCGCCCGCCACACCACAGTACGAGCACGAATATTTCCAACACCTACGAACAGACTCCGACCTCAACAGCAAACGATCAAGAGATCTGGATGATTATCTAAACAGCGAGATAGAATAGGAGGAAAATTAAGACGGTTGCGTGCAAACGCCCAAAAGCATCATGTCAGGCATTCTTTTTGTTCCGGCGTTGGGTTGATGGTTTTGATGAGCGGCTTCCACATGTTCGATTCGAATCTTCTTGTTACATCTCACGAGCAAGCACGATCATGCGCTTCACGACATACCCTTTATAGTACATTGTTTAACTTTTCTTTTGTTTATTCCTTGGTTACAAATGTATCTAGCTTTCCTTCCCATTCCCTCATTTGTAAGCTGTTTAGCTTTCAAATGTAGCTATCATACTAGACTCCGTAGGCTTGAAAAGGACACCATTACCCTAAAGCAGCGTCCTACTGTACTCTCCGACGCCCTCTCCCCGCCCCTTTCCCCCTTCCCCCTCGCCCTCTCCCAGCACTGCCCCTACCTGCTTTCTTCTCCAGTGACGCCTTGTCTGCGAAATCCGTCGCGTCTGTCTCGTCTTCGCTCGCCGTCGCAAAGAAATGGCTCTTGACCTGTGCATCGCTCTTGCGCGCCGCCTTGCGCTTCGGCGCGCTCCTGGTCGGTGCCGTTGGTGTTGGTCGATCGGAGGGAGCATCTGAGAGTGACTCCTCGTCTGAGGACTCCAGCACCAGCTTTCGCTTACGAGCTGGTGCTGTTGCAGGTGTGCGCTTTGAACGAGTTGGCGCGGATTTTGCGGTGGACGATTTCCGGCGGGACGGAGGCACAAGGGGTTCGTCGTCTTCGTCGTCGTCGTCTTCTTCTTCTTCTTCTCCATCAGTCATCTCGATATTGCCATTAGATCCGGCTTGGCTCGCCGCGGTATTGACACTGTTCTCTTCGTCGGCAGGCTTGTCCAGTGCTGCAGACAAGGAAGTCGGCGTTCGATATGCTCTGGCTGTAGCCACGGTCCTCTTCCATTCGTCTTGATCACCGTGATCGATCGTGAGGTCGCCATGCTCAACTTCTTCCTGGCTTGCAGGGAAGAACCCTCCACCTTGGTCGTCGTGAGTAACTTTTCGAGCTTCCTCTTGAAGAAAACCCCCATCACCATAGCCTGTAGGCTCGCCGCGCAGAAACCCACCCTCAAAGTCATTGCCCTGATACTTCTGAAACACATCCCACTCGCTCTCCTCCTTCTTCTCCACCGGTGCAAACAGGTCTGTCTGTGGCAGTTCTGCTTCTTCCCCATACTCGTCTTTCATCCGCTGCACGATCTTGAGTCCCGAGTAAAACTTCTTCCACAAGCCTAACACAAACTTTTGTCTCTTTTCTGCTTCCTTGCGCGCCTTTTCCGCCTCTTCAGTCTCCCACGCATCGATGACAAGCTGTTCGTTCTCTTCTGCTACAACAACACCAGTAATGACAGGTACAGCGCGTTGCTTGCCAAATTCGAACCCTGTACATGCTTCAGCGTAGTTGATATTGAGTTTGCGACACACTCGTGCGGTGCCCTTGAGTGGTACGTGTACTGCGCCTTGAGGCACCATGGTTGGAACGTAGATGTCGATGTTATTGTATGCGTTCACGGGGATGACGCCATCCTTGATCGGCTCAGGAATGATCCAATCCGTCTGACTTTTTGCGTACAAGCCTTGTTGAACCTTGCCGCCTTCAATTCGCTCGCGCTCCTCAATCTCGAGTTTGCGTGTCTTTGTCACAGCACGCATGGGTACATATTTAAGGGGATGTTGGCCAGGCTTAACCTCTCGACCTTCTTTGTGCCACGACTCGGTGGTCTTGCAATTCACAATGTCCTTGCGAAGGTACACCGGTTCAAGTTTGTCCTCTTCGCCCTTCTTACTGATGGCGAAATGCCGGACGATCTTGGCACCAGGTTTGAGCGCTTCCTCACGGCGAAGGTGTCGCTCGAGGACGTATTCTGTGGAGGTTTTGTAGCCCTGCAAAGTCTCCTTGCCTCCGACTTCGTCCATCGTCTTTTTCTTGTCAGGCTCTGCAGGGATGAGATCGCCTTCTTCCTCGACTTCGTCCCATGGCTGACGCTTGTCGTGCAGGCGTGCAAAGGGGCGCATGACTGACTTAAACCAATCCCACTCCTCCCACCGCTTGACTTTGCCACGCTTATCGTGGATGGGTACCCTCTCGATGGACATGCGGAAGCCCTTCGTGCGGCCTGGCCATTGGTGCTTAGGCAGATAGCGCGTAGTGACGTCTTTGGCTGTGCCGTCTGACGAGAAGGCGATGAGGTATGCCAAAACTTGCCGCACTTTGTCGGCCGCAGCACCGCGAGCGTAGAAGTCCGAGTATTTTTCGGGCGCTGCGGAGCTAGCAATTATCGTACGAGAAAGTGGCGACACTGATACGGGTGTGTGCGTGAGGCTCGAGATGACTTCAGTCCAGTATGTGGGATACGGAAGATCGTCATTATAGTCGCGAATCTTCGATTTCTTCTTTGCTGACTTCTCATCTTCAGTATCCGAGGAGATCAATATAACACTACTGAGGTCACTGCTGTCAGAATCTGAGTCTGTAGACGCGACTACTTTTCTGCGGTTCCGGGGCGAAATAGGCTGTTTTCCAGTTGTCTTCGATACTGTTGGCGCGCATTTGGCGGCTACAGGCTTGGGTGTCATTTTACTTTGCACGGACTTGGCAAGGTCTTCCAATTTTTGCAGATTTTTAGGCTTGCCTTCTTCAGCTTGACTGAAGCCAAAGCCAATCGGCTGCAGGCTGACTATCATACGTGCTTCGATACCCAGACCTCGTATTAGTGCGGTGAACAGTTGCTGGCCAGCGTCCTTGCTACCTTCGCACTTGCGTGCCATTTCGCGGAATGCTTCGCGGTTCTCGATGCGCTCGCCAAAGCTGTCGGCGTGAGAGCCATGCTCTTTCCATGCGTCGATCTCTGCCTGCAACGTCGAGGGTGAAAGGTATCCACGCTTTCGCAAAGTGGGCGCTGTGGTTCGCCACTTGCCCTTCCAGAATGCTGAAAGATACTTCAGCAGGCGCAGAAGAGGATCACCGTGGGCCATGTTTGGAGTATCGGGCTCCATACGCTTGGACCTGACACCCCAGTCCCGTTGCCCCCTCTCCGATATCTCTGGTGTTCCACCTGCAGCAAGGCTTGCTTCATATTCGCGACGAGCTTGTTCCTTTCGCTGCTTAGAAAGCCTGTTGTCAGGTGTATCATACACCTTGACGCCCTTGCTCCCGGTAGCCTTCCAATTGCCCTTCTTTCCACTCTCTTCTTTTGATGTGCGGTCCGTGACCTTCTTGGGCGTATTTTGTTGTACCTTCTTTGACACGACAGCACGACTCGCACCATCTGAGACGCCAACATCACGCCAGTACTGTTCAATCTCGCGCCAGCAGCCGCTTGAAAGCCCATCGACAAGCGTCTTCTGCACTTCCTTGTCCTCTATCCAAGAATTGCGTATCAGATTATGGAACATCAGTGTTTGCACATGCATGCAATGCGTGACATTCCTTATCTGGCGCTGTATCTTCGAGGGTCCTTTCTTCCCATCTGACTTTGAGTCGAACGCCGCTTTTGGCACAGCAGAGAGTGTGAGCGCAATATCACCAGAGATCCGAGGGTCCGGACCAGCATCAGATTTGGCATGGTGTTGAACGCCGAGCGCATCCTCCCAATCATCATCTTCGCTTTCTTCGGAGTCCGAGGCTTCATCTGCCTTGCCTTTTTCTGAGTTGTTCAAAGGTACGTCCTCAAAATCGTCGTCGCTGCTCTCGGCATCTGATAGCTCGCTGTTGTCGTCACTACCCTCCAGGAACTTTTTCGTTTGCGAGAGTGTCCGGTTGACTTTGGGGGGCGCGTCGAAAACAGATTGTTGCGTGCGACGTGTATGTGCTTTGGGTGCAGAGGGTTTCGGAATTCGTGCGCGCTTTGGTGGCGGTTCTGGCTTTGGAGAGTCGGACTCCAACCGCTTGCGAGACAAAACGGGCGGCATAACGCCAGATTTACACTATGTGCTTTATATGCAGTGTTAAAGACCGAATTTGTTGCAGCCCAAAAGTTTTGGCCGGAGCAGCGATGGCTGGAAGTGATGACGCAACGGTCCCTGTCGACGCCAGCCTTGTGGATCGATCTGATCCCGGATCGCACTAAGACGCGCATCACGCTTACGCGAAGTCACGTGGCAAAGTGAGCATCATTGCTATAACATCATGAAATTTTGTGGGCAGTGTTTCGGCAAGAATCTGAGCCTAAAAAACCGCTCCATCCATTAGTACCGTAGGCTCTGACTAGACGACCAGGCGTCGATAATCAGCTGTGACTTATCAAAGCAAAGCAGTCGAATGTTAGCCACGCTCAGTCAGCGATGACCTCGGGACATAGCAATGAATAACGTGTCTATTTTTCAAAGCTATGCTGACCAGCATGCCGTAGCTATATCAAGTTTGGAGTAAGATGCCATGTGATAAGAATTTTTGAGCAGCAACATTGTGCAAAAGCAATTGTACGAAACAGAGGTAAGACTGCTGCAATGCAACTCAACAGGATAGGAATAGGACAGTTCGACTTATCAGAGAAACATAGCTACCAGCAGCGTGATCGTGAGGCGCTGGCAGCAGGGGTATATAGACGGCTTAGAACGTAAATAGGAAACAGCAAAATACGTAGTCAGCCACAGTCGATGTCATCTGTGAACCCAGGAGTAGAGGCGGGCTGGAAAACAAGAGACAACGGTAGAGATGCAATGAACCATAGATACGTGCTCATGTAGAGCGCGATATAGGAAGTGGTCATCATGGTGAAGCACTACCCGCGATATACGTGCGACGATGTTACGCAGGTGGTGAGGCAATTCCTTCGTGCTGACGACGTTGGTGACGAAGGAGGTTGTCGCGACGAGAGAACCCTTCGGTGTTGGGGCACCCTTCTACGTAACAAAAGTAGGTGATCTTAGCCGAAGCTTGCTTCACGTGCTTCCGTTGGTGGCGAGCAAGGTCTTTGGGATAGAGGAAACCCTCGCCACACGCCAAGCATTTGTGAGGCCGCTCATTACGGCTAAGATGAATCTTAACATGACGACTGGACCCAATTAATACGAGTTTGACCATTGCTCGCAGGTAGACTCACTTCAGCTCACAATTACGGTCAAATGTCTTGTTGCAACCATCTACCGTACAGGCGAAACCATCCTTGCGAGGTGCGTGTCGCCTTGAGCAAGGCGATGATATCGGCGATGTTGCCAGCCGAAAGCCAGGCACGTATGTATCATCGACGTGAGCCCCCACAGTGTTTGGGCGCACCGTTGTCGCATTTGTGTTGATGCTCTGGACTGCACCGCCCATCAGAGGCTGACTGAAGCCATTGACATACTCTAGCACCCCGCTAAGGTCTGTGGTGGCAGCATCGTCGGCATGAGCAGAAGAATTGTAGAACGAGGACTTATTTGAAAATGCTGGAATGTACGAGGACGACGAAGACGATTGGGACTGTGAGGTAGTCAGTCGTTTGCTCTGGTTTCAGAAAGTCTCCAAACACACCAAAGCACACATGCATTCCCAATATGAGAGGGCACATTCAAGGCAGCGCAAAGTCCCGTCTAGCTCTGTATAGAATTGCTCCATAGGAGTCAAGGAGAAAGAGACGTCCATAGCTGGGTCTACGGCTGCTACTGGCTGTAGGTAAATGGTGAATAGCACCACGATGACCAAGCGCTTGTCCATGCTATGGGGGAAGGAGGCCGGTGCCTAAGTACGTGTGATAACGAGGGTGAGGGTGATTCGTAGACACTACGCAATGAGGTAGCTATGCGCATACAATAAATTTCAATTCAAGTTGTGACAATGACAGCGGGAGGGAAGATTTGGTTGAGAGTGTGGGAAAGTGCAGAAGTGCAGAGGTGCAAGGTGGGTTGGGTGCCTGGGGAGAGGCCGCTCGCTCACGGCTAAGCCACCGACTGATCTCATCAAGTCCTCCATCTCTGCATCTACAAAATCGTCAGTTCTTGCATGTAAGTATTTGCACAAATGCGATTGCGTGGCTCAAAGGTGGACTTGAATTAGTGTACAAGCTCGAAGTCCATGCGTAGCAGTTGTTCGGTCCCTTTGTTGTTGGCGGGGAAGATCGTCCTGACCCAGGGTTCAACGCGGCTCTGCTGCCACGTGACAGCCGCAGATGATTGGAAAGCTGTATGTGTTGAGCTTTCGGTTGTGAGGTTCTCGTCAAAATGCCGTCTTGCTGGCGAGTCGATCGCCGTTTTCGCTCCAAAGACTGCACATTTGGGCCATCACGGTGTAGCACGTGATGCAGCGCCTGGGCTCTTTCCTCCGATCCTTTTACACTCACCACCACCAGTCATATCGACTTGACCAGTCTGTTTTGGGTTTACCGTGGTTGTTATGCTCGTCTGCCAGATTGAGCAAGACGTCTTCCTTCAACCTTGTGAGTTAGAAATTGCTAACGTTGGAGGAATCGCGCAAGCACGCCAGAACATCAGGGTTTGAAAAGGGAGACATAAAAAGCAGAAAGAGTGCTGTTGTCGAGCATGCCTGACGCGGCTCTCTTCACGACGCAATCGGGGACGACGCGCTTTGATATACACTGCTCCTTTCCCAGCCTGCTCCTCCGTGCCTCAACATACACGACTCACCGTCATCCGTAGGCAACCCACTCAGCCGCGCCAGTCGCAGATTAACGTCGCAAGTCTTTCCGCATGAATGAAGCAGGCTGAGCGCTAGATATTGTTAGGTATCAAGGATTGTGATGTGCTATGCTGCGCCCACCCGACAGCCAATCACAAGAGACGTAAGCCTGCAGCCTAGCCGCCCAACGATCCTAAATCTCTTGTGGGCGGCCGTTCTGCACTCCTTCACTCAAGCCAACACCGTTCCTACGTAGCGATTGGATACCATCAGCGTGTTCTTATACGGCTCCAAATTGCTGGAAAGGCTGATATGTCTATGATCAGCTGGACGCCTTGCATTCCCCACATCTTGGAGGCCTCCGTCTTTCAGGGTTTGCTTCATCCCTTCAAATAAGGGACTACATCTAAGAGCACAACGATCAGTTTGGCTTATCTACAGCCGTCTCTTTGACGTGTGTGGGGCTCACAAGAGCATAGCCACCCTTGTCGCCTTTCACAACCTTTTCTTTCACATGTGCCGTGCGCGACTCCGTTTTTGATCTCGTATACGAAGCATGTAATCTTAGCAAGAGAAGATTCAGTGGATATCTTTGGTCTCGGTGAATTGATGACCGTCGTGTCCAATCAGTACCCAGGCCCAAGAAGAACAGTCTAGCAGCGTAACAGTAAGAACATGTCGCGGCGCTTTCAAGATCACAGCCTTGAGTTTCCATTTCCGTCAAAGGCTAGTAGCCGCAGAATCCAAGCTTCAGAGCACAGTGGAACAGGATGTCAAGACACAGCCACGCGCATAATACGGAGAGCTGCTTTGGTGTTCAAAGGACTCCATCAAGTCCTCAAACCCAAATCATCATTCTTTGCCGGGTCAGCATATTGACGCGTACAAGGGCAACATGCTCTGCAGGATAAGTGCATAATCTGTAAGGTGTTGATGCAAAATATCGATATTGCTCATAGCACGCAGTATCGTTACCATGGACAATCATATGAGTGTTAGCGTGCACCCTGGTTCGATGTTCGAACACGGATGCCGCCTAGCTGAAATGAACTTGCTTGATGATTTTGTCCAAGGTCGGTACGATGATCAAGTCATGTCGCACTTGCATTTAAAACTCCCGCGAAGTTCGTATACATGGGTGCAGTCAATAACAAAACGATTCAAGCAAACTTGGAGGAGATGTGCACGTCGGTCGCTGGCCTACGTATTACCCTTTTGATTTAAAATAATCATCGCTTAGAAGTCGTGATCGTCGTATCCAACTCCATTGTCAAACTCGATAACCATGTCGAACCAGTTACCACCGCCATATTGGCACTTGCTTGGCCCGACCTTCTTGAAGCCAGCCTGCTCGTAAAAGCCAATCAGACGCTCTCTGCAAATGAGAGCGATGCGTCTTGCCACTCCCGAGTCCTTTATCCTCTGTACATAGCTCTTGAGCAGGATCTGCCCAAGGCCCTGGCTTGCGAAGTCCGGATGAATGCACAATGAATGGAGGCACACAGTCTCTCCATCCTCGTTGTGCCCGACGCTGGGTGTCAGTTGGTAATTGGTACGAAAATCTTTCGGATAGTCCATCGAATCATCGGTAACTAGGTTGGATGATGACTTGGTACTGATGATGTGGCCTAGTAGAATACGTTTTCGATCTGAGTCGCGAGAATCCACAGAAGGGAATACGCGTGTCTTCTGTATCTGGCCTAGAGGCCCTGGGGAAGTAGGGTAGGCTGATGAGAAGAGACCTGTGCAAAGTTCGCCACACAATCGTAGTCGGTACTCAATCTGCAGAGGTCAGTATCTTCGCGCGTAATTGACGGTCTAGTGCGGTGTGACGGTTGATGTAAAAACGAGTAATGATCGTTTCAACGCAAAACCATGAACAGAAATATCAGTACGCGGGCTCATTTTCATGCTGCGTAACATCAGGATATCAGCAGAGGATATCATACAATGTAAGAGCAGGTGATCTTGATGTCGATGATTTTATGCAAAGATGGGGTGACTTGGATAGGCAAGGGCTCTGACGCGCATAAGCGATGTTGTTTGTATGATGTAACACCACACATGGAAATGAGCGCAGATGGCTGAAACGCTCAAAATCGATACACAAACGAAGAGCCAGCAATCTGCAAGGCGTCTGGGATTTTGTAAGGAGGACTTGGTAAAATTCACTGACCTTCTCTCGTGAGGCTGCCTCAACTGCGTCGAAAGCAGCATGTTCAAGCCAGTCGCAGTCGTCGAGATCATCGACGCTCAGCAATGAGGAGAAAGGGTGGATCTTGCTGTTGGTAATCTTCTTGAATGGGTCCTCCACGCGAACAAGAGAGGTCCCATAGGGATTCGCCTTACGCTGCTCGGGCGGGGAGGTCGCAGCCGCAGGCTCTCTTGACAGTTGGGGCATCGACTCCAAGGTTTTGTCGGCTAGAAAATCGCGTGGCATATTGAGTGATGGTCAGGGGTTCGTGCAGGCCTCGAGAGTGATGGAAGGGCACGGATGCCGCGGAGTGGTGCTGAAGGAAGCTGTGGTGTTGTTGGCGGCCGTGCCTAGGTGTTGTTTAGACCCTTGCCCCGCGCCGCATGGCTTCAGCCTTTGCCGTTGATCCACACGCCGGTTGCAGGACGCTAGGGCGAGGTGTCTGACTGAGCAAACATAACCCCAAGAGCAACGTTGTTCAGGCATGACAACAGGGTCTGTGGACTGGGGATTGCTGTTGGTCATGTCTCGTTGATATGTCTATTGTTCTGCGAGAAGCAATTCGTCCGCGGGCCAGCTGGCATCGACACGGCGTCTAGCTCGTGTCCTTGGCTCAGCAAGGAAGCTCGGTGGCCTGCTCTCTGCAGCTCGGCTTCTAACCACGCCGTACAGTGTATGACGGGCAAGGCCGTCTTGCGTGCTGCGTCCTTCTGCTGTGCTCCCGATCGGCCCTGTCGAGACGGCACGCTAACCCGGTCCTTGGAGCTGTGCTCGAGGCAAGAAGGCATCTTCCGCGGAGGTCTTCAGACGCTGAGCAGGCAGGCACGGCCGGCCACGATGATGTCACCACGGAGATCTGATCACAGCAAGGGTGTGTGCTGCTCTTGCAAGGACCAAATTTGGGGAGAACTGGTCATCGAGCTCCCAGCTCATACATAGTGACGCTCGGTGGGATGAGGCTGTTGCCCCGCCATGACCAGGATACAGCGCCAACCGTGCAGGACAGTCGTTTCATGGTCCAGGCAAGACGCTTCCGTGTGCTGCCAGCTGCCTACGATACTGCCCAACCTCGCCGCAGGGTCGTTCTGCTATATTACTCGCACCGACCGCTTCGCCGCCTCTGCGCGCATCCAGACAGCATGTCCATGTCCCTGTCCATGTCCCAGCAGCTCGCTCCAGTCGATCGCTGATTATTAACTTTCCGCCGGAGCTCGAACGCGGGGCCCACCGCCTTCCACCGCCTTCCAGCAAGCACAGGCGACAGCCGTTGAGCCTTCACTGTCTCTCGCAGTGCTAGCCAGCGCGGCGTGCACCCTTATAAGCTTTTCACCGGACGTACGCACACCCTGCCGGAACCACCTGCGTCAGACATACTCGCCGACACCACCCCGCCATCCACCATCGTCCACCCAGCGCGCCGCCTCCACCAGCGCTCTGCACACAGTACCACACCCTCTTGCCTCCTTTCAGAAACACCTGCATAGACGCAGGGGAACCCGCCACCCGTTCCTGCCCATCATGTGAGTGCTCGCCCGAACCGCTTCTGTGCGACCTTCGCAAGCGGACTGCTAACCGTTGTTTGTTACTCCTACAGGCCACGCGTCACCATATCCATCACCGCCTCTGGGTCGCAGCTCGACAACGACCTGCTGACCCTGGACTTGCCGCCGGGTCTGACCATCAAAGACCTGAAAGGTTTCATCGAGGCCGAAACGAGCCAACCAGCCGCGTCACAAGGCATCTACCTGAACGGCCAGCCGGTGGCGAGTGAGACACAAACACTGGAAGAGGCTGGTATAAAAGACGGCGAGATGCTTGCAGTCGTAATTCGCCAAGCCCGTCCTGCCAACTCCCAACAGGCAAACCGGAGCAGGAACACAGGCAGGCCAGCCGGGGGACCAGATCCGGAGGCTCTGCGCCAGCAGCTTCTCAGTGACCCTCGCCAAGTAGCTGGCCTGCGTGCTGAAGACCCAGAGCTCGCCGCTGCAGTCATGGACCCCAACTCTTGGAGAGACGTCTTCACCAACAGGCAGCGCCAGCAGCAAGAAGCCGAGCGTGAGCGTCGCAACCAAATCGCCCTGCTCAACGACGACCCGTTCAACGTCGATGCCCAGAGGAAGATTGAGGAGCTTATTCGTCAAGATCGCGTTGTAGAGAACCTGGAGAAGGCATATAACGAGAATCCAGAGGGTGCGTCTCGACCAACTTGCGCTGCTCGCCTCATGCTGACAAGTCCCAGTCTTTGTGCGCGTGCACATGCTCTACGTTAACACCGAGGTCAACAACGTGCCTGTCAAAGCGTTTGTCGATTCCGGCGCTCAAGCTACCATCATGTCACCAGCATGCGCCGAAAGATGTGGCATCATGCGACTCATGGACACTCGTTATGCCGGTGTCGCTCGCGGTGTTGGCACAGCGCGGATCTTAGGGCGTGTTCACCATGCCATCATCAAAATCGGCGGTGCTGAAATGCCTTGCGCATTTACAGTCATGGAGGGCAAGGATGTTGATCTGCTGTTCGGTCTAGACATGCTGAAGCGCTACAAAGCAAAGATCGATCTCGAGAAGAACGCGCTCTGTTTCGAGGGCCTTGAAGTACCGTTCCTGCACGAGTCAGAGATTCCGAAATCGTTCGAGGAGGCAGAGATGAACGAACCTACAGTCGCTGGACCTAACGGAACCGAGATTGGCGCGAAGACGGGCGCTGTACGACCTGCGGGTGCCACAGCGTCTGCCGATCATTCAATCGCAGCAGGGCCTTCAACACCGCAAACACAGCCGCAGCCAACGCCTAATGCTGCATCTGGCAAGGCACCTGCAGCGTCTTCATCGTCTAGTAGCAGTTTTTCAGAAGCAGACATAGAGGCTCTCATCGGTAGCACGGGATCCTCGCGGGCACAGGTCATTGGGGCTTTGGAAGCTGCTGGAGGTAACCTTGACATGGCTGCTAGTATCCTCCTTGGTTTCAATTGAGTCGCACGGCTGCGCAACGTACAACGACACCTGACGCTACCAAGATACCCTTTCATTTCACCTTGCCAGATGTCGAGCTGAGCGCTCAAGGCATCAGCCTTGCCCTGTATTATTGAGACGACACGCCCACATACAAATGGTATGCTCGGATCGAGCATCTATTGGCTCTACACTAAGTAGAAAAAACAGACAGAAGAATTTTGATCATAAGAAGAGGCGTGATCCAACATTCATGCATCCGGCGTGACTGCGCCCTTGGTCTACCTGATTTTGTACAGACAAGGCTTCAAGGTAGCCGCATCCTTCTTCGCACTCTCCTCAACGTCCTCTTCCTTGACTGCATTGAACTTCTTGCCCTTCATCCCCATCTTGATGGCATTGCTTGTCTTGAAGCTGCCCTGTGCGCCTGCACTCGTACCCTCGGTTCCGGCGTTTTTGCCCTTGGTCGGCTGCGCACCCTTGACAAACTGCAACTTGACGAACATCTTGTTACTCAGATCTATCGCATCACCGGGTCTTTCTGGTAGCGCGTCTAGCACAAATCCGCGCGTGCGCAAGACATCGACAAAAGCCGACACATCTGTGCCTTCGGGGCCTGATGCGCCATCCACTGCCTGCGCAAGCTCAGCCTCGTCGGCACTATCCTCTATCCCCTCGGCGTCGTCCTTCTTCTTCTCCTTAGGTCCTTTCTTCTTCGGCGGCTTGGCACCTTTGTTGAGCGACCCGATGGAGTTGATCGGCACAGCCTTCTTCTTCTCGACGCGGCCGAACCGCGACTTGATCTCTGCGACCCACAGCTCGCCTTTCCAGCGCAGGACTCGGTACGCTTCGTCGATGAAGTCCAGCCAATTCGTGCCCATTAGCGCAAGGCAGAAGACGGCAACGTCGGTGCTGTTGTCTTTCAGCGGCAGCGAGGATATGTCGGCCACTGTGACGAGGTTCTTTGACGGACCGGACGGTTGCGACAAGTCGAAAGATTTGATGTCGACGTTCAGCGACTGGAGATGTGGTTGTAGGCGGTACGAGAGCGAGGCGACGCCACAGCCTAGGTCGGCAATGAGACACTTCGAGCCGTGCGTGCGCGGGAGGGGTTTGTTGTTCCCTCGTGGGATGACAGGACGGTCAGCTTCTTCGTCTTGCGTTTCGGCGGCGGCGGCGGCCGGGCCCTTCTTCTTCTTCTCGCGCATTTGCGCCCTCCAAGGATCCTTTGCAATCTTTATGCTGCCACGGGCGAGAATGCTCGCTACATAGTCGTCAACGGGATTCTGCGGCCAGACTTCAACCTGCTGCGCGAAGCCACGGTGGTAGTCCTCGAACATAGAGGGATCTTCGCGGAACAGTGAGAGCGAGTCGGCGGAGGGCTTGGTGTAGAGCGATTCGTTCAGGTGGCGGAAGCGTGCGCTGGCAAGCTTGCTGCGCATCGACTTCTGGAGGGGGGTGAGCCCCGCAGGCTCAGGGATGAGGGCGACGGGGTCCATGAGAGCAGGCACTTGGACAGCATTGGTAGCAGCAGCGTCGGATTGCTCTGCATTCTCTGCCGTCTCTGCCTTCTGCGCTTTTTGCTCCTTCTTCTGCTTCTTCTTCGAGCGCTTGGACTCCGGGTCCGCGACCTTGGGCCCTGCTGGCGTGGTTACAGCATCAGCGCCAGCTTCGGCCGCCTTTGCAGCAGCCGTCGCTGCACTCTTCCTAGGCCCGCGCTTTCTCTTCTTGCTCTTCTTCTCACCCTCCGCAGCAGCCTCCGCGTCGTCCTCCGCTGCGCGCTCAAGCGCACGTGCCGGCAAGCCCGAGTCTTTTGGCTGCTCGACCTTCTGTGCCTCAGCCTTCTGTGCCTCAGCCTTTTGTACCTCCGTCTTCTCCCATAGCTTCCCCAGATCCTCGGTGTTGACCTGCTGCTCTTCCTGCACTCTCTTTCGCTTCTGCGCCTTCTTGCCGAGCTTGTTGGGATCCTGGGCTTTCGGCTGCTCGACTTGCGCAGCAATTGGTGCGGACACTTTCCAGCCGGGTACGCTGAACATGGTTGCGTTGTGTGTGAGGATGTAGCTGTGATTGCGGCATGTGAGTGCTGCTCTGCGAAACTTCAATTTTCGGGCAGGGATCTTTTGCCGAGAGCGTGGAGTGGGGCTCTAGCGCGGAGTAAAGTTTCGGCTGCAACGTCCAAAACCAACCCCTCTCTGATGGTGGAGTCCTTCAGGGTTGTTGCACGTGGGGATGCAACGATCGACCAGAGAACATCTCCTTTCTGGAATGGACAAGATCTCTTGGGATCAGCTGTTCTTTGCAATCCGGTTTGCGACAAAACAGTAGTCAATCCACCTTGGACGAACATTAATTTACAAGCCGTTGGCCAAGCCTGAACGACCACCAGGTTGAAGCATGGTCAGTGCTAGGCAGTTCAAATGAGGTTCTCGCCGCATGATTGCCCAGCCACGCGTGCTGCTCACTTCAGCATCGCGGCGCAACGGAGCCGACTCATGTGTTCTCCTCCAAGCGCCAGCCCCAACAGACTTGTCTACTGTGCGCTGTAGCTGCACCGTCAATCCATATCCATTTGGACGACCCACCCTTTCTGAAGCACGTCAGCTTAGTATCGCACAAAAGCGACATAGAACATGACGATCACTAACATAAACAGCTTCAAGCGCATTGAGGGACGGATAATTGAACACATGCAGAAGATTTAAGAGTGGCTCACGACATCTTACACGTCGCGCTAGGGTTAAAGAACGCCACACTTGCTGGTAGACATGACTGTCCTTCTTGTTTGTCCCATGTAAGTAATGGCCTGTATTTCACGTACTTTTGTATACCCCTCGTTTCAATTAGAGCACAGTAGGATCTGCCGCATTTCTAACTCGAGTAGCTTCTTTCCCCCACCGCTACATTACTTTCACCAGTTCCGCACGTCACCGAGCCTTTCGCGACAGCAGCCGATGAAGTCGTGCAAGCCTCTTCAAAATCTTTGCACCTTAAACGACTCGGTAATGTGTGCTCTATCGATGGGCAAGGTAGTGTTCTCTGCAACGTTGAGTTACAAGCATGCTGCCCCAAGCCTCCCGCAGCGATGGGGATAGCTACTCCTTTCCGCCAGATCTTGAAGCACACGTGCCCATTCTTGTGGTGTGCCCAGAAGGCAAGCAACGACAACCAACCCGGAGCTTTAAACAGAGCAGTATGCATAGCTCTCTATGCAGTGAAGTCAAGCGGGCACACAGTAGGTATGCATCAAACGAGGGGAGCACAATCTCATGTAACTGCAAGGAACGAAGCTACCGAAGGCTCCTATTGGGCACTCTTCATGCACTAGAATCCGTAAGTAAGTTTACAATCGATCGATGATTGATCAACTCCCAAATTCCGGCGATTTGGCATTCTCAATTAAGCGAGGAATTGAAATGGAGCAATGCAGTCACGATCAGAAGCACCGTAGGGGGGTGTTTACGATATAAGACCAGAATCACGATATAGTTGCTTCCCAACTCTCAATACTGCACTTGCAGTAGCGCCGAGCAGATTGTTGCACCCACTACTCCGCTCCTGATTGTTGGCTCTTCAAGGTTAGCCGCACGTCATGGCCACCACTTTGAATCTTATGCTACCCACTGCTATGCCTCAAGCAATTACTGCATTCCCAATTTCCGAAATACAAGCGCTCTCCAACCTCAATCTGTTACCTGAGCGACCCACTCTCGCGGCATTACAACCGCCCGGTCTCGCAGCATCAGCAACAGATCTGCCCTCAATTGACCAGTTGTTGAACACGGACTTTTCCCTTCCAGAACTACCAACCACAGACGTTAGTCCAGGCCAGCCAGATCCTGCGCCACTTCCAGTGCTCGACTCTGCAACTCTTGAATCTTGGTTCCCCGATTCACAGCCTGGCTCCTCTCCTGACCTGCTTCCCTCAGAGTTGGATCCAGGCTGGATTCAAGTCACGGACTGGCTCGAGCCGCACATGTTCTGGCCTGCTGCTCCCACGTTTCTTATGCCTGCACCGATGTTCGGATTCCCGATACTAGATGAGGAGCAAGCGGACGAGAACAAGGAGTCTTTGGACACACTACCTACAGCCATGCCGGAAAGTATGCTCGGACCAACGAGTCCGGAGGTTGTCGGGGCGGGTAGCGTGGCTGATCGGACGTATGACTGGGCGTTCTTTGATCAGGGGGATGTTGTCGTTGATGGCGTGACGTTGTCGCCGACGGGGGGGAGCCTCACCAGATGGCTTCCTGGGGATACTACGTACGTTGGGTTGTTCAACGATGGGTTGCTGATCGGGCCACATCTTATTCCGTATCCAGCGGAGTATAGGGAGTGGATGCAAGAGAACAATATTTTGTTAATGTGAGGCTTTTCCGACTAAGGGGATGGTTGATCTTGAAGAAATGGACTCGAGTAGATGGCTCGATCTTTCCTCTGCCACAGCGCCGCTAAACCTTCCACTTCTGAGATGCTTTTTAACAGGACATTCGCACAAACTGATTGAAGAATGCATATACGAGAAGTCCTTCCCGTTAGCACTCCGGGTCAATCACCAATCAAGTGCGTCATGATCCTATGCTACGCTTTCTTCGATTTTCGATAATGGGTGCAACAACATCAAGTTTGTCACGAGACTGTAAATTTGATAGAACGGAGGATCCAAGAATAGCAGGTGCGTGCTTCGTGCTAAGACTTGTGCAAGCTTTATGATCCAAGCGTATGGCTCACTGCTTGTCAAGGGTATTACCGCGGGGTGGTGCCGGCAGCATGCATTGACAGCGGTGGTGCTAATTATAGCATCGGGTGTGGCGTGACGCCTGCGTGTACAAGGGGGGAGCATGAGCGGGCTGGAAATACGAGGTGCCCCACGGAGGTTTTCTGGAGGTTTCTGAATGGACAGTACCTACATCTGACAGGTCCTATTGGTGCAATTGGGGTCGACACTAACATTCGTATTTCCTGCCCGCTCATGCTCCCCCTTGTACAATACTGTGTACTTTCCAGATGGTCGGCTACCTCCCATGGAGGGGCGATAGCAATACGATGGGGCGGCTCGTAGCTTCGTACGGATAGGAAGGCGAGTGTGCCCCACAGACATCCCTGGAAGTTTCTGAATGGTCAGTGTCTATGTTGATCGGATTTTATTCGTCCCTGTTGGATCGGCATCAATACTCGTATTCCGATGCGCACAGGCTACCTTCCTTGTAGTGACGAAGATGGTGGGGTCGGCTGCAGGGATCTCACCGCTTCGCCGGTTGACCTCACCTTGCCAAATGACGTACGCTCCCTGAATCGTCCCTCGGTAAAGTAGTAAATGAATTACAGTGGGTGAGTGGCCTCTGCAATGCCAGATTCAGTCATCCGGTCTTCCTTGATGCTCCAATACGACTGTATAGTAATCATCTATTTCGTTGTAGCGTTACCTTGCAACATGTCTGTGTCCGTGATTTATGTGGAACGCCCCATCTCCCTGGTAATCACATAGTATAAATTCATGCTCTGTACCCTTCTGGCAGAGATATCAAGCCATCACATCGCTCATCTACTTCCATCTCAGCTTCTAAACGCATTTCCGATAACACTTTCGACTCGTCATCATGAAGTTCTCCGCCGCTACCATTCTCGCCATTGCGCCTGCGATTCTCGCCACTCCCGTCAAGCGCCAGGCTCCTGAGAAGTTCAGCCTCTTGAGCATTCGCAGCGGCGACATCAACCTCCATCTTCGTCCCATCAACGCAAACAGCGGCTACTTCTACATCGGCCGTGACCCCAGCACCGGCGGTAACTTCACCACAATTGAAGGCACAAGCGAGTCTGGCTTCAGCATCGCCGAATCAGGCCAGCCCATCTACATTGAAGCTACCCATGGCAACATTCCCGGCGCACTCGCCTACAACGCTGCCGGTGGCGACCTCCCCGGTACCGCCATCACTGAGGGCTTCAGCGTCGACGACAGCTCCTTCTCGTTCGCCGCTGGCTCATGGTTTGCCTGCCCAACCCAGGGCCACTACATCATCCAGACCGTCGGTGACAGCGCTGAAGCTCCTGAGTTCTGTGTTGGCATCAACGTCAAGCCTATCTTCTAGACTATGGGCGTCAAAGTGTGTTGTGTAACAATATAATACTACAAAGTACTACCTCTCTGAAGTACTATAATATAGAAAAGCAAGGAATAATATTCTAATATTCTAAAACCGTTCCTCCCCCCCAATCCGAGTGATGTTTTACATGATTTTGAGCTTTATGCCAGAAGTGAATCTCAGGAACTAGTTAGGAGAAGGGTAGGACCGATGTAAAGCTCGCGTGCGGGAGGTGCACGGATGCTGTACCGGTATATTCTGGACGCCTGAAGCTTAAACTTACGACGAAGGAATACTTTGATCATTTGTCGTGAACACGCCCCTTGGATCAACATCCGTCTTGATCTGCTTCATCCTCTCATAGTTCTCGCCAAACAGTCTCTCGCTCCACTGCGACTCTGTCAACTCTGTGTCGCGATAGTTAACAAAGCCACGCAGCGGCACGCCTTCCTTCTTCAACTGCTCCTCAAAAGGCTTGAATCCATTTTGCAAGTACTCGATACCATCGGCTGGCCACTCACTCAGACCGTTGGCCAAACGTCCCTCCCAGCGAACCAGCCACTGGCTGTCGGCATGGGCATATGAGGTATCTGTATCCTGGATTGCGCGAGCGGGACTACCGCCCCAAAGATCGAGGAAACCAAACTTAGTCATGTCTGTGCGGTTGAAGGCGAGGGTGGTATGCTCATACAGCGCGTATGCGGACTCGTACGTAAAAGGCTGGTCTGCACGCAAGACGAGAGCCTGGAGGTACATGCTTCGTGGTGGGAAGGTATCGTTTGTGCCATTGAGGGATGGCGTGGCAAAGTTCTCCATGGCCCAAAAATCCGCGGTCGAACTGACCAGTGTGGTGGTGTTTGGCAGGCGCTCGAGCAGTGGAGCGATGGTGCTGTCAAACTCGTCGGGGTTGCCGTAAAAGTATCCACTTCCAGACCAGGGCGTAGCAAGCTGCCAACGAAGAGCAAATGTGTCTGGCGCATCGGTCTGGGCGTACTCCTGAATTGCAAGGAGAGCTTTGACGCCAGTGTCGATGTCGGTGTTGGCTGGTAGCGATATGGTAAAGTTGGTGACTAGTTCATGCTCCGGCTGCCAAGTCCTGGTCGTTAGCGAGAGGAGGATGCCATACGACGAGCCAGCTCCCTGGGCAACCCAGAACAGATCAGGGTTCTCGTCACGCGAGGCATTGACAACAGTGCCGTTGTAAAGCATGTACTCCACGCTATCAAGGAAATCCATAGGCGTGCCGAGGAACCGGGTCGTACTACCAAACCCCGCTCCAATTGAAGAGCCAGCTAGGCCTACCCAATTAGCTCTTACATGAGGGAAATGGCGGGCGTGGTTGTCCCAAAGCCATGTAGCAACCGGTCCAACGCGGCTGCCACCTCCGTAGCTGTGGCGGGGTCAGTCAATACACATCGAGCGCTATATGGAGACATACGTTAAGAGCTGGGTGCTTTCTTCGTAGCTAATATCGTCGAAGTTCATCATGTTGATGACGAGAGCTCCGTCATGTGTGCCACCGAGGCCATACGCGCCGTATGAGTGCCCACCATTCAGTGCTGTAACCTTGATCTCGGACTCAACAGCACATGCCAGTGCTGCTGCAATATCGTCTGCTGTAATTGGTGTGACAATTGCTGCAGGCTCAGGGTTGTATCGTAGCGACCACGGTGATGTTGCGGCGTTCCACGTAGAGTCTTGAGCAACGGTGAGTTGCAGGTTCTTCTCCGTCAAGCAAGTCCTGAGAGTCGTTGCATCTTGAGCAGCTGCACTGACGAGGAGAGAAGCTAGTACGGAAGAGATGGATAGCGTGCGCGGTACGCTGAGCTTCGAGAAGGAGTGCATGGTAGTCCTGGCCACGATGAAGATAGGGGATGCAGGACGTCGCTGTCTGCGCAACTCGATATTTTATAGCGTAGACTGTCCATCTCATCTCCCACCCTGCCGTCCAAGTAATATGGTATACTCGCTTATGTATTCTACAACTCATTTTACCACATTCTTGGCGCCCTTAGCAGACTTGTAGTTAGCCCGAAATGGAGCCTAGAGAAGTACTCACAAAGGCAGTTGATGTATACATGATAGCAGGTACTTGATAAAAGGAGCTTGTGACCACATATGAAGCATACAAATCAGAGACGCTCTTGAATTTAATCGCTGCCTCCGAATGCTGCCGGATGTGAGAGGCATAGTTGGCGTGTAGGTCGCATGTGTACCTTCGGCGGAATTTGGTTTGGAATCACGCCGGCTTCATGCGGACCGAGTGACAGCTCGGCATTTATTTCAACGAAACAGCGAATGATCTCTAAATTGTGGTACGGTACGCTGCTACTAAGATGCGTAAGACCGAGAGGCGGTTGTATGGGTGAGAAAGTAGGTTGCGATTGGTCATAATCGAACTGAGACGCGGCACATGAGTTTGTTGAACACAAACTAGGTCCCGCCTCAATAGGTCGGTAATTCTCTCATCTCAGGAGTACCTTTCCTGTCCTCTGAACGCGTTGAACCTAAAGTAGTGCACGAGGCGGCTCCTGAAACAATGCCTGTCGTCTCGCCTTTTCGTTCTCCTCCCTCCACCATTTCTTCCTCCTCTCATGCCCCGCCATAAATGCCTCAAGCCACCTTCTGTCATAAGGGGGCAGCCGTCTCCCAGGCCGTCCTGGCGCTGGTTCTCCCGCCAAGTTTCTCACTGTTTCGAAGTACTCTTCGAAGTCCGGGTACACAAGGGTGAAGCCTGGCCCGTCGCCTTTCTTTGCAATTCTGTCACGCTCCCACTTCCGTTGCTCCTCGAGCGGAGGTAAAGACGCGCGTCCAGCGAGTAAGCGCGCCGCGAGCACGGCCTGCCATTCGAATATCTTGAACGTGAGGCCTGCACCAACAGCTCCAATGAAGAGCAAGGTAGGATCGGTCTGGTACACGACATGTTGGTACAGCTGAGGCACACGGTTGTTCTGCACTTTAACGTTGGGCAAGAATGGGAGGGACCAAGAGTATCCTGTGCCAAAGATGATCTCATCCACGTCCCTGACAAGCGATCCATCCGTGAAGTGCACAGTTCTTTGGCCGTTGGTGGTTTCGATGCGGGAAATGGAGGGCTTCTGCGCGATGCCAGGGTGTTTGAAGGCTTCGTCTCCAAAGTAACCATTAAGTTTGTGACCGACGACAACGGCGTAAACAGGCACTTGCGCTGTACCAACGAGATCGTATGCAATGTCTGCGCCGGAGACCGATGCCCCTACAGTGATGACTTTCTGTAAAACATCAGCAATGGCCCCGATTGAGGGGGAAATTAGGCCTACTTTTCCCCTATACGCATTGCGCCCACGGAACATCTTACTGTGCTTGACGCTCCCTGGAAAGGCGCGCTCGAATGCATCCAGCCCCTCGATCTTGGGTATGTACGGAACGTTGAAGTGACCACTGGCCACCACAACGGCATCGAACCATTCTTCCCACCACTCATCCTCGCCTCTGACGTCGCCGTTTTGACGTAACACCAGCCTCCAATCATTGCCCACCTTCTCTGCCAGCTCGACGCTGGTGTTGTACGACACAAGCTTTTCGTAGCCGTTTCGGTTCACCAGTGACTCTACGTAACCACGAATCACGCCGTGGCTACGGAATGGTGTGTCGTCGCCGTGCTTCGAGACCGAGAGTGCGCTTCGCTGTTCAGGAATCGCTTCCTGCGAGTACGACATCGCAAGGCTGTCAACATTGGTCTCAAGGTACGGATATACGGAGGACTCTGTATGGCGAGCTTGCGCAAGCCGAGGCTGGCGCGCAGGGAGGCAACATGGTGGTTGGAGTGAGAGGTCGCCTGTCCGTGTCGCAAGTGCGTCGAGATCTTCAGGCAGCAGATTCGGCGGTGGTGTCTTGTCTTCTAACCTTTCCTCGTGTAAGTAAATGGTCAGATCACTCCCAGCACTCGGGGTCGCTTACCAGCAGCCGCCCGGCGCTTCTCTCCGCTCGAAAACACGAATGACGTCAAAGACCTGTTCTTGCGCAAGCGCATCGATGGCAATAGCACCAGCTGGACCGAGTCCGATCACTGCAACGCGTTTGACAGTCATACCGGCTATATGGAATCGGGTTGCGCACACGGAGTGTCAAGGTACTCGTAACGTCCTCGGAGGTCCAGATCCTAATAAGGAAAACGCGTCGCGTAGCGTGAGCACATTATTTGGCCGCGCCACTGTGCCCTTTCGGCATGTCTAGGACACTTATCTGCACTACACGGCATACCAATCACGTGGGCCGGTAGCGAAAGAGGCATTTTCCCCAGTCTGTGGTTGCTATGTTTGCGACATATGTATGTAGAATTGCGCGATCCTACAACCCTAGTCTTGATGGGCTTGGCACCGCAAACCCACCACTGAACATCAGATGTTCGAAACTGACTTGCCTTCAGATGCCATCAGCCGAATAATGCCATGCTTCTTGGACGGCTGGAAACCGTCATGGTTATCGGCATCGCGTTCGGCATGATAGGATATGGCGGCGATGCTGACTCTACTACGCTGTACGCACATTTGTGACGGGATGGCGAATTGCTTGGATATGAATTGATTCTCAACGCTGAATGTGTTTATGAACTATCCATACCGATTGTTGCTCGTCAATGCTTCTACCCGTCAATGCTCGCGTCTAGAGTACTGGGACGATCCGAAAACATGACTTTGACAAACGAAAAGGGGGTCCCTCTCAGCGGGCCGCAAAGTAACGCGTCTGACTCAGGACATGAAGCCGAGGTGTTTGGTGTTGAGCTAAGCAGAGCAACAAGACATGCAAGACGGAAGTAAGTTGACTGTCGGGGTGACAAACCACATACTGATCTCCCAAGCAGAGTCGACACTACCGTCCTTCCGCTCCTGTTCCTTGGCCTTTTGGTCTTTCAACTGGATCGTATGAACCTCGCCAGCGCGCTCACTGATGGTTTCGCAAGAGACATTGGCGTCAACCAGAACACGATCAATCTTGGGAACCAACTCATGTTCCTCGGTATCGTGGTGCTGGAGATACCATCGAACATCGTTCTCCAGCGGCTTGGTCCAAGGAAGTGGATTTCAGCTCAGGTCTTCATCTTTGGTATGGTCGCTACGCTCCAGGTCTTTGTCAAGAATAAGACCGGTTTCCTCTTGGCTCGTACGTTCCTGGGCCTGTGCGAAGCGGGCTACATACCCGGCGGTATCTACACGTTATCTACGTGGTACAACAAGCAAGAGCTTGCCAAGCGGGTCGCGGTGTTCTTTTTCGGCATGTTCGGTGGAAACGCAATCAGTCCTGTGCTTGCAAGCGGAATCCTGCAGCTGAGCGGTCGTGGAGGCATGAAGGGCTGGCAGTGGTTGTTTCTGAGTAAGTCTTGTTTCGATATTACTGCAGCTAGGACTGACATGGCAACAGTCGAAGGAGTGTTTACTATGGTCGTCTCGGTTGCCCTGCTGTTCCTTTTGCCCGGAAGTCCAGATGCGCCGCGACCTCTTCTTTCGCCTGGACTGATCAGGTTCAAACAATCTGATCGCGACGCTTTGAAAGAGCATCTCGAAACAGATGATGAAGAAAAAAAGCATGGAGCCCAAGGCATGCATATTCCGCTTTCTCTGGTCTGGCAGACGGTGAAGCACTATCGTCGCTGGGCCTCCTTCGTGTCTACATTCGCAGTCTTCTCAACTTGGTCGTCCCTAACAACATACACTCCCACCATTATCATGACTCTTGGCTTCACCCGCGTGCAAGCAAATGCCCTTGCATCTGTCGGCGGCTTCCTCTCACTCGTGGTTGTTTTCTTCTTTGGCTGGCTATCAGACAAAACGAACAAGCGCGGTTTGGCTGTGGTCATAGCGCAGATCTGCTATCTTGTCGTCCTAATTATCACGCGCGAGGTGCACCCTTCCGTGGGCAAGTGGTCTCGGTGGGGCTTGTGGACAACAATCAATGCCTTCGCTATTGGCTACCATCCCGTACACAACTCATGGGTTCAACTGAACTGTAAAGACCCACGCGAGCGAAGTATCAGCATCGCGATGTGGGTCATGTCTGCCATATCGGGTTTGATGGTTGGAACGCAGTACTATCGCGCAGACGATCTGCCCTTCTACACCAGGGGCCTGAAGATCCAGATCATTATGGTTGCGCTCGGCACATGTTTTGCTCTTGCACAGCAACTGGTGTATGTGTTGTATAACCGAAGAGCGTTGAGAAGGTGGAAAGAGCAAGGCGGTGCAAGGCCATGGTTGTACACGCCTTAGAGTACGCGGTGATCGTTTGTTCATTAGACTCATACCTTCGTGCTTTCGAGTGGCTTTGTTGTTATCTCTTGAACAGATCCCTCTGCAGCTGGCTTCCGACTCCATTTGCCCTTGAACTTGCCGCCTTGCTGTTTGATTCTTTCTTGCTTCGTGTCGGCGACAAATCCTCCTCGGAACCTTTGTCGTGGCCTCTCGCTCTGCTCTTTGGTCTTCTTCTGTCTTATTTCTTCGCTGCGGCCATTGACATGTCCTGTGTTCAATGGATTCGCAGCTACCCAAGCTTCAAGTTGAGGTCGGATAATCGGACCCCAAACCTCTTCTCCTGCATCAAGCTCTGCATAAGTAACGGCAGTCGTCATTTCCGACGACTTGGGATGATGAGAGGTTGTGTACGTTGCTTGACGCGTCCGCAACAGAGTCGACATATGAGACCTTGACTGACAGGCAAGACCCAAGTCATGCGCGAAACTCCGCACGTAGAAGCCAGAACACACTGTAAGGCGTATCCGCACCGCCGGCGCGGCAGCAGGTTCTGCATCTCCAGGATAACGGAAGTTGTGCTGGCCAGGCTCATACCAGTCAAGCAACTTACATTCATCAACCTGCATCTCTCTGCTTTCGAGCTGCCTTGGGAGCTCTTGGCCATCACGTGCGTATTCACAGGCCTTCTTGCCGTTGATCTTTAGAGCCGAATAAATCGGCGGCGCTTGAGAGATGTTACCACGAAATTGATCAAGTTTTGCTTCTACCAAGGCCTTCGTGATATGTGCACAATGTGCACGTTCAGCAATCACGCCCGTACAGTCATAAGAGTCTGTGCTCGCACCGAAGAGTACAGTTGTCTCATATGACTTGGTGCAAGCAAGATATCTTTGCAGCTGCTTCGTGCCTCGACCGATGGCCACGATAAGCACTCCGGAGGCCAGTGGGTCTAAAGTCCCGCCATGTCCCATCTTGAAAGATTGGTCATCGCTTTTACTGGTTCGTCTAGGTTGATTTCGTAAGAGAGGCGCGAACGTCTGTGATGGCGCGAAAGTGTATTGGAGCTTCTCAAGCACATTTGCAGACGAGACGTGGGCCGGTTTGGCAACGGCTAATTATGGTTGTTAACCAGCAAGCTAAAGTTTATGTCCTTAGACATACCAAAAACCCCCTCTAGTACCGGCTCTGTCGTCGTCTCCATGGTGAATGTGCACAGCTTATGTCACGATAGAAGCGGAAGTTTTGTGTGGCTGTTTTACGCTTGCCGTATTCGGCTAGGCTAAGGATTTTCAAATCCAGGGCTGGCAGAAGTTCTCCAGACTATGATGCCAAAAGTCTACAAAAGAATATGCGTACGCTCCTTGGATGAACATTCCCTGCTTTAAAATCGCAGGATTTGCCAGCCAACACTCAACTTAAATACTTAGAACGCGCCGTTTGCGTTAGATCACGCCGTAACGGAAACGTACGAAAGGGCTCGTCTTTTAGATTGATCAAAACTATTGCATGCTATTTCAACTTATCCTTCTGCGCACGTTACGTTTAGTACAGGACACAGCTAGTAGCTGGTTTTGACAGCTTATTATATAGAGATTAAAGTAGAGTAAGTATATGAATGAATAGATTTACTAAGCATTCTATTAGTGTTGGGTCATAACTCATGGGAAATGAGCTCCTTCGTACGTTCGGCTCACTTTGCATCCGGACTCTCTTTGCTTATTCTTTTGACCAGTGTCGATAGCTTCGGCCAAAGCTCCGGTATTCTAAAGGGTTTGGAAATGGCGTCATCCATGCCTGCTGCCAGAGCCTGTTCCACTTGCTCTATACGTGCGTTCGCGCTAACCGCAAGTATGGGCAGCCTCGAGTGAGACTTTGCCGGCTCAGATTGTTCCGGGTTGCCCATGTCGTGGGAAAGCGTAATCGGACTCAAAGAAGTGGTGAGTTGTCGCTGCAGTCCTGAAAGTTCTCTATGTGGGGCAGCGAGCAATCCTTGCGCTTCATATTCACGGATTCTTCGAGTGCAGGTAAGTCCATCCATTATGGGCATCTCGATGTCCATGAGTACGATGTCCACATCGTACAGGCTCGGTAAGGCGAAATACTCCTTCTCTTCCTTTTCTGCAGTTTTGTCGTGTGCATTCTTCGGTGTACCTCGCCAGTACACGCTTCCCTTGAGCCAGTCCAGGGCTTGCTGACCGTCGCCTGCGACACTGATGTTCCATCCAAATTTTTCTAGCTGCTTCTTGAGTACTTTCTGGTTAACGAGATTGTCATCTACGATCAGGATGTTGAGCTTCACCCTCCTCATGGCTTGCTCTATAGATTCTGTGCGTTGGGGACCCGGGCGGATCTTGATTGACTGATTGGAAGGGGGTACGGCCTTGCGCGCACTGACATAGAAAGCAAAAGTCGAACCAATATCCGGATTAGAGTAAACACCGATCGCGCCGCCCTGCAGAGTTGCGAGAGATTTGGAGATGAATAGTCCTAATCCAGAACCGCCATATTTGACGTGCGTACGAGGAGTGGCTTGCGTGAACCTCGAGAACAGTTTGTTCTGCTCGTCGTAAGTCATACCACAACCAGTGTCCTGAACTTTCAGCCACGGGTAAACCAGCTCTCCATTGCCCCATTCCGGTGCACTAACTAGCGATTTCGCGTGATCCGGGGTTTCATTTTGCGTGAGTGTCACCGAATCCCAAACTTTGGGCGGTCGCGTCGGAGAGACTCCTAAAGTCACTGTAATGCTTCGGACCGGCCGGTCTTTGGTGAACTTAATTGCGTTCGTGCTGTAGAGAGTCAGTAAGAGCTATAAGACGTGCAGTTGCTACTAACAGAAGGTTGATCAAGACCTGAAGCAGACGGGATGGATCTAGCATGACCCAGTCGCAACCTTCAGATGTTGGGTCTTTTTGAAAGTCGAGTTTGATGTCCATCTGATTGCACTCCGCTTCAAACATCTTCAAGGCTTCCGATACGACTACTGCAGATTGTACACGGACTGGCGTGATGAGAATGAGGTTCGAGTCCAGCTTTGATAGCGTCAGCACATCGTCGATAACCCTTTTCTGGTGCAACGAGCACGACACAATTGTTTGTAGTGAATCGATGCTTGTTGCAATCTCTTCTCGTATCCTCTTTAAGTCCATGTCGTGAATTGCAGTCTTTGTATCGTGTATTGGAAGTCCCTGCAGCGATGCTGTAATTGAGTCTGCGCATTGCACTATAGCGGACAATGGGTTTCGCAATTCGTGTGATGTCATGTCAATGAAGCTGTTCTCCTTTAGTCTTCGCATTCTTTCTTGGTTGATGGCATTCACACTTTTCCTGTTGTCTTTTTGCTTCTACGGCTTCCTTAGTCCGTTGGGTTTGTACCGTTTCAGCCCATTTGAATTGCTTATCGAGTTAACAGGACTGCCTTCTCGTCTGATACGCAACAACTTACGGAGATGTCGAACAACGTGCCCAAAATACCTTTCTAGTTCAGTACATATATTCTCGCATTGGGGTTTCGACTTACTAATGACTCTACCGTTTTTGTCTAGTTCTGGGTGATTCGAGCTTTGCACCCAGATCTTCGAAACGATCCCGTCTTTGTTGACCCAAGTCTTCCTGAGTCGAAACTGCACATCGTCTGATTTTTCGCCTGCTAACATTCGGGACCAGTTTTCTTCCACCTTCGTCATATCTTCGTCCGCTACAAGGTCAAACCACTCACGTTCGTTCTGAGGTAGGCAAGAATGCCCCGTGAGCTCAAAGAACTGTTCGTTGACATAAGTCATGCCTGAATCATCGTCAGTTCTATTCTCTGGTGGGGTAAGCAAGACTGACCTTGGCCTGGAGCAAAAATGTAGATTGCGCAAGGAGATAATTGTGCGAATCTTGCAAATTTCTGCTCCGAAATACGGGCTCGCTCAAGAGCCTCTACACGCGCTTGTGTCACTTCTTGCGACTTCTTCTGTGCCATGATGTCAATCGTGTTCCCGGCAATGCTAATCAGATTGCCCTCCTCGTCGAATACTGGAACGCAAGCAGAAAGAACCCATTGCACAGGCTCATCTGAGCCAGGTGCCGCTTTCCATCTCATCTCGAACGTAACGGTGTTACCGGAAGCTAGAGTATTCCACATAGACATGACGAGCGCCTGGTCTTCGGGGTATACAAGATCCATGAAAGAGAAATCGACATGAGCTGGTAGGTTTCGTGGATGCGAAGAGAGTCGATACCAGGCATCATTGGCGTGGACCAGCTTTCCTTCTCTACTGTACTCAAACACCCCAACGTCTGACATTTCCATCATCGTCTGCAAGCCCTCCCAACGTGCTGTCAGATTATTCCTCTCGCTGAATATTGACTTGTTGTGTTTCATCTCTTGCAAGAACTCATCCTTTGAACGATGATACACACGACCCCAGTTGCCCACATCCGCTTTGACAACCGCCTCTTTCTCCAGGTCCGGCGTGCTTGGATCAGACTCATGATCCTCTTCCGGTAAAGTTTGCTCAGCTCTTATCACTTTCCAGTTGCGATCCCTCCCAGCTTCTTGCGAGCACCATCGTCTTCCTGCAAAATTATGGTGTGGTCTATAGTCCCCAAGAGCTTGCGCCCAGGATCTGAAAAGCAACCCGGGCCGGGCTTGCTCCTTTACGCGCGCCTTGAGGTTTTGGCACCGGAAAGCTTCGTTGCAATACAGAAGCGAGAATGCCGCCGCGACCTGACTGGTTCGAATCACAAAAGTTGGGGCAGGGTCGAATTCCAGCGTTTCCAGATCAAGGTGCGGTATTTGTGGGGGGCGCGAATCCAACGACATGCTGGTGTCCTGCGAGAAGCCCGTCTCCGCTCACGCATCAGCTCAGTAGCGGTTGCATCCGAATCGCACAGTAATGGCGATGGAGGTGCGAGTGAAGTGTCAAAATGCACGGCACTGGCCGAACCCGCATATGCCCAAGCTTAGGTTTCAACCTGCTGCGCTTGCCGAACGCGACGAGAACCGGACTGCTCGATTTGCCACCTCGCGGTCAGCTTCAGGTGCTAAACGCAAAACGTAGTTTTGCGGACTCGGCGCAGGAAAGAACAGCCTGAACGGCAACCGCGATTCTTGATGTTCGACAATATCAAAAGCGGACATCAGTAATTGGCGCACGGCTGGGTCTGCTGCCAGATTCCGACATGCATCTGCATGCGTTCTTCAAAGGATCTCGAACCTGGCCAATTCTCAAGCGGGGCCTGCCGTGTTCCAGACTGGTACATACTGCTGGTGGAAGTCTATGACGTCATTGGCCAATCGCTGATGGCTCATTGGCTCACGCTCTTGAGATCTCGGCAATGTCTGCTTTGAGACACGGAGATGATTGCAGAACTTCTTCATCTTGGCGTGTTTGTTTGTTTAGCTACTCGCCAGGTAAGTCAGCTTTGGTTGTCTCACTTTCAACCATCCATATGTCAACAGAAAGAAGCTCTCGTCACCTCATTGAGCACACGCATCGGTACTCAGGCTTGAGAGATTGAGCAGCCTCGAACAAATCAGTACGAGAATGCAAGTTCGAGGTTGGAGGAGATCAGAAACGCCTCCTCCTTACGACTCGTGGAATTCCACAATCATTACAAGGCTTTGGCACACATTCAGACCGCTCGCTTTGTCTAGAGACACAAGCATAATTCTGGTGTTCGATCAGCATTGTGATGGAGCCAAGCATAATTCCGATAGCGTAGTAGAGACATCCGTGTCAGACGTAGACACCAACCGGTGGGTGTCTATCGGAGCTGCGTCCGGATGTGGACCTGAATGTTAATGGCAGTCAAAATTCAAAGACAGTTTGCTCAGAATAGTGTCACTAGATGAAGGTTGATGGTTCACGCATCTCGCGATAGGCTAAGAACCGCCAAGGAAGTGGGAGCAACCACTGCCTACCCCAGGTAAAAGTTGAGCAAACAGCTCTAGCTGACGCGAATTGTATGGTCGCTGCCGGAGCTGTTCACTCGACCTTGTGAGAGCGGATTACACATCGCTGCTGTACGCAAAGGTCACTGAAGCATGAGCTAAAAGTGCGTGGGGGGAGAACAGACTTCGGAAAATCCCCGCATTAGAAAAAAACTCCGGCTGTTGTATTAAACACTCACAAGAGCTAGATCGAACAAGCGACTGGATAACGGTCACTACTAGCGTAGGGTTGAACAATCTTCGTTTGTGACATCATCTACACGTATCCTCCTCACCACGACTCAATTTCGGAAGCCTCATATCCTGTCTATCTCCGCATCTCCGTACCTCGAAATAGCTGGCGTTTGTCACAAAATGGTCAGACCAACGTGCCCGCGTTGGTTCAGCATATGGCCACTGGATTTGATATCAGTATGGTAAGCTTTCGCCGCAACACCGAAGAAGCTTGACCGAATCTCCCCGTCGTTGGAAATGCACTGAAAGTAAGAGCGTCATTGTGATTCGTACGCTACTTAAGGTTAGTGGGCCGGAGGATCTGCAGGCTTGAAATTATCACGGATAGTGACTTCACTGTATGTCATGGTTTGCGGAGAGGAAAAGGCAGGTCCTGAAGCATCAAATATCTAAGCTGCCTTCGTTTACGGGCCTACTATTGTTGCTTCTCTTCTATCTCGCATATAGTCCTGCTCATTTGAGGACGTCCAGCCAGGGGCACGAAACCTGCGTGTATCACCGCCCACCATGTCTGAAGAAAGAGATCATAAAACCCTGGCGCCGCCAAAGATGACCTCCGAGGTCGATGCCCACACAGTCGTCGAAATGCTTCGTCTTGCCGAGCAAGCCGGAGTAGCAAAATCCAACCTCACCTGGCTCGACTTGACAATAAAATCCTTCCTGGGCGGCGTCTTCATCTCGCTAGGCGCGGGCTTCGACCTCGTGGTCGCCGGGGGCTCGCCCGGTCTACGCGCGAGCAACCCAGCCATCGCAACAATGCTCGGCGGCTTCGTCTTTCCTATCGGTTTCGTCATCATCATGCTGTTCAACCTTGAGCTGTGCACAAGCAATATGTTCGTCATGGCGTACTCGACGCTGCGTCGGCGGACGACCGTCTACGATCTGCTGAGGAACTGGATTGTGAGCTACGTTCTCAACATCGCTGGATGTTTGTTCTACGCCGGCGTGCTGTTTTACTGGTCTGACACGTTGTCGACGAGCGAACAGAAGGATTATGCTGCTACACAAGCCAACGGCCGGGTCAACATCAATTGGGGCTACAACGTCACTAGGGGCATCATGTGCAATTGGCTGGTGGCTATTGCTTTCATGTTCTTTACTGAAGGACGTGACTTGCTCTCCAAGATTGTTGGCATCTGGATCGCTATCTGGACATTCGTTGGCATGGGGTACCAGCATTCAATCGCCAACTACCTACTTGTGCCGGTTGGCATGTTTTACGGAACGGATTTTGGTGTCGGCAAGTTCATCTGGGCCAGCTGCATTCCCGTCACGATCGGCAACATCATTGGCGGCGCTTTCTTCGGCGCGTTCGTCATGTGGACGGTATACGGGAGGCATGAGGTGTCCGTGAAGGAGATAGAGAGGCAAGAGAGCTACGCGGACAGAGTGCAAGTGTAGAGAACAGTTGATCCGAGAATCTACTCGAATTTTGGTTTTGTCGCGATTCATCATTCATATTTGCTTCTTGGCCAACTAACTACAATGTCTCAGCAGTACCTTTATCGCACGAATTGAGTAAGGATAATCATTATGACCTACTGATTAGTTCCTTTCATATGCGGATCAAAGCTTGAGATCACTTATACCTAGCTTTAAATCGTTATCTTGATCTTCTCTTAGGCTGCCTTGTGATTTTCCCTATCTCTGCACCTCTTGCACCGATAATCCGGAATCAATTCGTCATTAGGAGCGCGCCAAAAACGCGGTGTACGGTCAAATTCAATGTGCGGGCCCCCAAAGATAGCAACGTCCTTGTACTTCGGAAACTTATTGCCAATGTCGCAGTGGGGACTGCCGCTGGTTGCTGGGCACCCGCGCGCGGGATACTTGGTCCAGAATCCGTGGTCGAAGAAGCCTTCGCTCTTAGTGATAAATCGCGGGCCGTCATGGGGAACATCCCATTTTCGGACGCATTTGTCGCCGGTGACGAAGACCCATTTGCACATGCCGGTGGCTTTAGTTGATTGTTGTATTGAGAATGTGGCTGTAGAGCACTTCGTATTTGTTGTGCTAAGGCTGGCGTGTATTAGACATGCGAGTATTTTCTTACAAACGGTGTGGTAGTTTACTGTGAATGGCGAACAGTCCTTTCTGTCCATTTTGAACGTGAATTACGGGCTTCATTCACGAACAAGCGCTTTTGGTGATGGATTGTCAGTATGCGTGCAGACACGATGCATTTGAAGGATTCGACCTGTGAAGGCGAGATTGGCGTCTATAACCATGTTGGAGATCTGCAATGGCGTGCAACGACATGTCACAAACAACGTTCGTGACAGAGCCATGTCGGGACATCCACACTTGAAAGGATCAAGTCTTTCCTGGAGCTAATAAGATCCAAAGCGTAAATTACATTGATTAAGGTTGGGTAGATAAACACGTCAAACTACGGTCGTGTAAGTCTGGTTCATGCTTTGGGACCTCATAGATAGACAACAACTCACCGTAGCAGTATGATCACAACTCCTTAAGCTTGTTAGCTTGGCTCTCTTCTCTCCTGAGCTCCTTCGCGCCGGTCACGGGACGGCCCTCGACCGCCTTCTCGCCACCAATCATCTTGAAACCGTTGTAAAACAACCATTCAGTAGCGTGCTCGACCGGCTCATCGAACATGTAGGGCAGGAATGGGACGGCTGCGAGGCCAAGCTGTTGTTTGTGAGCTTAGTCCCACTGATACTGGATTTGTACTTACACCAATGGGTCCCCACGTCCGAAGGGTCTTATTCTTTACGTCTTTCATGGCGCGGCCTGAGTATTTAACCAGGCTGTGGATAGTGAACGCCGGCAATCCCATGGACGCGACAGCCTGGAAGACGGCTCTCTGCGCCATGACAGCCCTGTAGTCTTCGATAGCTGGAATCCTCCCTGCAACCACCTCGCCGCCGGTCAACACACTTCCTTGTCCACCAAACTTCAAACCCTCTGTACTCGACGCTTTCTGCGCAAGCTGTTGCACTTGACCGACAACACCAGTGGCTCGCCCTGTCGCTGCCATATCCTTGTTTTCCTTCTCCTGTTCGTTGATCTGTGTGGGCGACTCGAGATAGTTTTCGGGGTGGAGAACCTTCTGGTTGCGGACGTATGCTTTGTAGCCCTCATGTGCAACATCACCCGTCAAATACAGCCACGATATGGCGTATGCGCCTTTGACAAGATAGGGATGGGCGATTGGTCTGAAAGACTCGCCAATGTCTGACGTATAGGCAACGTAGCGGTGGGCCGAAAGCATGATAGTACGAATACGAGTTGCATAGGCGGCATAACGGAGGGAGGTATCAGTTGTGTCCTCAGCTCTAGGTTGGATCAGTAACTGCTTGGATATGTGGTGTGAGACTGATGAACTCTTCTTACCTCCCGTCCGAGATTGTCTCCCACATCTTCTCGTCATCATCCAGTACAGTCTGTATGTCCTTTGGTAGCTGCTTGCGCGGTGGAGGGATGGAGAAGTCCGGTCGTGGCTCCTTGCGAATGTGCTCAACACCGTCCACCTCTACCACGACTGTCTTGTCGTCTTTGGCCATTGTCGATGGAGCTGTTCTTACACCGGAAATTAAAAGATTATGAAGTGACAGATATGAAAAAGAGAAACGGGACACAGGATTGGAGCGCCCGATATCTTGTCCGCGGTCAATTGCAGCTGCCTATGAGTTCGCTCCGACGTCATCCGTCCAAGCTCCGAGGTTCGTTCGTACCTGCCTCAGCCACCAGCCACAGCATGCGCCACATCGCCAAGCCCCATGTCTTGAGTCCGTTCACACTCTCCGCCATCGACGCATTCACGACCTTCATCCATTGCGCCCCCATCACCCTTCGCCTACCCTCGAACCGCCAAGACCCACCGCCAAAATGGTTGCTATGTACACTATCGCCGGCCGCCAGGTCGGATCGCACGTCGTACGTCTCCCCCGAGCTGCTCCGCGAAAAGTTCGACCCGAGAAGCGCAGCAAGCCATGCATCCCCAGCGGCAGCCTGCACCCATCTGCTTCATTGCGCGCAAAGCCCCGGAGCTGGGGAAGCTAGCACAGGGGTGCAATGAGCCGAACTCGCATCTCAATCGAATTGAACCCGCGTGCAGCGTGTCCATGCCAAGAGCTGTGCTAACAACTTGACAGCTCGCGATCGCGACCCTCGCAACTACCTTCACCACCGCTGCGTTCTTCCTTTCTGGCGGCGAGAAGGCCGACAAGAACCTGCCCCCGATCAACGCCAAGAGCAAGGACGAGGAGAGCTTTGTCAAGTAAGCCGGCCCATACACTCGCACCGACGCCTTGTCGATACACATGGAGCGAGTAAGCACCGGCGATTGGAGCTAACAATGCGCAGGAACTTTGTCCAGAAGGCTGAGGAGAAGGTCACTGGAAAGAACTAGATGCACACCTAGGCTGCGGAGCGATGAAGCATGAATTGTAGATACGCCAATTGTACCAACAAGGAGCATTGCAATGGAGATTAAGCATCACATCTGTCCTTTGTGCACCGAACGAGAGAACATCCACACAACAGTTGCCAGCGAGCAAAGGAATGCTCGCTAATTACAGCACCCTTCGACAAGCATTATTACACTGCACTGACGAATAAGTGTTTAGCAGCAGTGGCTTGCATGGAAATGCATGTTAGTCAAAGTGAACGCTCACGTAAAACACCAGGTATCATATCCAACCCAGCCAAGAACAGCACGAGTCATCAAGAAAAACAACGCCAGCTACGCCTAAGCAACTTGCTATCAGACGCCTTGCTCAGCCTAAATCAGACCCACGCGTCACCCACTCACTCCTCATCCTCGAGAATAATCCTCTTGCTCATCGAGTCCACGACCTTGGAAAAGAACTTCGCCGCATGCCCCCTGGGGAAACTAATTTCCTCGGTCAGGTAATCAGGCAAGAGATCCAGAAGATCTTTATCTCTCTGCTCGTCCAACAGCGGCTGGTAAATAAACTCGGTATCGGCGTAGCTCTCGCTGCCCTCGGAAATGGTGAGATGGAAATGCAGTGCTGCGATTCTGTTAGTGACCAATTGACACAATTGACATGGACCATCTTACTCCCATTGCGTCCGGTCTGCAGACAGTCGTATACGTCCTCGTCATCCTCGTTTTTCTTGACGCCGACGATGACCAGGTTCGTAAGGTCGCAGTACATTTCGACTTTCTGCTTCTGCAGCATGGCGTCTTTTGCGGCCTCTGCACTTCCGGGCAGTACCACACCTGTGGTCCGCGCTTTCACTGCACTGCCTGGTACCTTTGCCTCTGATTGCGTCGAGCGCGCTGCTGCGAGCTTAGTATTGAGTGCGGTGTTGTCCTTCTGGGCCGTGTTCAGTGAGTCTGCCAGCTTCTTGTTTTCGGTGGTGAGGGAGGTGTTTGTCTTTGTGAGCGCTGTGATGGTTTTGTTGAGGGCTGTGATCTCGGACGTGCGGGATTGTAGGTCGGCTACTTGTTGCTTGAGAGCTTTGATCACGGCATCTTGGTCTGCATACACTGTTAGTGGCATGACGGTCTGTTGCCAATGGCCATTCTACCTTTTGCGACCTGCTCAGTGCGCTTTCGCAGCTGCTCGAAACTGGACTCCTTCCCTGAGGTCGCAACATCTTTCAGAGTCTCGTACTTCTCTGTCATAGCCCCCAGCTTCTTTGTCAGGTCTCCAACCTTTCGCCGCATCACTGGGTCACGCTCTGTATCTGACGCGCTCCCTGCCCGTCTCCCTGTAGCCGAGGGCTGTCGTGTTCTGCTCGCTGCTGCCGGTCGTCGTGTCGCTGGTCGTGCCGAGGGTCGCGGCGGCGGTGGCATACTCTCAGGAATTTCTGCAATTTCGCCCGAGTCCTCGATATCCATATGGTCTGCCTCCGGCTCAGCCTGTGTCTCCGGGATTGTGATTGCTTCTGGCTCGGCTTCTGACTCTGCGCCACGCTTGCTCGATCGTGACTTCGCTGCGCTTTTGGTTTTGGTTTCCTTCTTCGCCACAGACTCCTTGCTTGCTGCTTTGCGCCCACGTTTCACCGGTGCTGGCTCCTCTTCGATGAGCTCTTCTTCCTCTTGCGCCTTCTTCGCCTTGGCTGGTCGCCCTCGCTTGGCTGACTTTACGATCTCTGCAGCTTCTGTAGCGCCGTCTTCCTCCAATTCATCCATTTCCTCTGCGTCGCTGTCTACATCATTCTTGCGCTCTGCCAACGCCTTGCGGCCAGCCTTTGCAGATGCCTGTTTGGTAGTAGTAGTGTTATCCTTCTTCGTATCGGCTACGCGCGTCGCAGGTCTGCCCTTCCCAGTCGCTTTGGTCGCAGAAGCGGCTTTGGCTGGCTGTGCGGCTTTTCCGCGCGCCTTGCGGCCTGGCGCTCTGTTTTCAGTGTTCGAATCTGGCGTCGGCATTGCGTTGAGCTCGTCGTGCGTCATGTCGTCTTCCGATGCTGAGTCTACGGTGAAGGAGATGTTCGCGAGCGCGTTGCGAGGCGCCATCTTTGTAGATTTTTAGGGCGCTGCGCCTGAAATTGTTGGAAGGTGCGAGTGTTTGCTGATCGGTGATGCGACGGTGGGATGTAAACAACACCAACGTCAAAAGTGGTCAGTGCGCCCACGCGGTAGCGCGTGCTTTCGTTTTCGCGAATCACGGATTCATGCATATTGAATGGGGTGTGAAAGCCAAGAATCAGACGATGGTTCCCGTGGAAGTCCTCTCGCCTCAACTAGGCGTTAGGAGTGAGCAACTACGTTCATCATTGTTCATGCTACGATGTCATGTTTTCAAACACCTTGCCCATACTGTTCTCCCAGCTGTCAACGATATCATTCGCCATGCCTGCAGCGATCATCTCGTCACCCCTTTTCCACTTATCAATTGTCTCGTCTGTGAATTCTTCAACGCTCAAGGCGCCCTTGTTATTTTCCTTCTTATTATCATCCGGGTTCTCCCTCTCCCTATGTAAGTCCGTCGCAACAGTCGGTGGCGCAATCTCGATGACCTTAACGGAAGAGTCCTTCAACTGTACTCGCAGTGCCATGCTCCAGAAGTGTATCCACGCCTTCGTACCATTGTAGACTGGGTTTATGATGGAGAATGGTGCAAAGCCGAGCACAGAGGACACATTTACAATCAGGGCGTTGGTTTTTGACTTGAGGTGCGGGAGAAGGTTTAGCGCGAGGTGCATGGGGCCTCTGATATTGATATCGATCTCTTGGTCTGCTTTCTGAGTGAATTCGGTGATCTCCATGTTATTGGCGTCGAGAGGACGCTGTACGCCGGCATTGTTGATGAGGCAGTCCAGGTCGGGGTGCTCCTCGGTGACCCTTCTAGCAAAGTCTGGTATCGAAGAAATATCGCCAGTGTCAAGCACGTAGTATGCTGTGGCGCCAATCTCTTTTGCAGTGTCCTTCAGCTTCGACTCTGTGCGGCCTGCGATAATGACCTTCTTGCCGTCTTTGATCAATTGCTGGGAGAGAGCTTTACCAATGCCACCACCGCCGCCAGTTACAAGAGCGGTCTGGAAGCTGTAGTTCGAGGAGGACATGATGGGTAGACAATTAGAGCAGACTGATGCTTGGGCTGTAATAAATAGAGCACGCAGTGCTTTATAGCAGTTACAAGCTGTTCATTGCTGGTACGTTCCCAAGAATTTGTCACTTTGCTCATGACGTAGAGTGTTCAATTGATGCAGCGATTGCGTCACTATGAGTGGGTAGACTTCTCTTCTCCAACTCAAGGAAACAGACCACTATGTGAAAATTAAACATACGAACAAGACCTGGAACTTGCTATGTAGCCAAGACTCGAGTAGATTTGTGTTGTGTGACAAGCCTCAAAAACCGTTAACTGATGCGGGGCCTCTTTCAGCCGCCCATCCCTGCACACTTTGACAGAGTCCTAACAAACGCTCGCTCAAGCACACTACGACCTCGACACACCAATCAGTTCCTTCGGTTTCAATCAAACAAAGCGTCATCTCACTGATCGAGCTTGGCACATTGTGGGGTAGCTCTACGCGGGTATTCCGCTCGATGTGGAATCCCGCAGCTCCGAACTTTGTTGCCGTATCCGTAGGAGCGGAGTAACGACATGGCGTCCACGATGTATATCACCAGCCCTTCCCGCGTCGTCGTTTTGGAACTACTTGCCGAGACATCGACAGTCGTCTTCATTCTGTCACTCGCATTGATAGTCGCTGCGGGTTGGCTGTTCGGACCATAGCCTCGACAATAGTACAACATAGAACCAACATGGCAGTCACAGAGCCTACAGAATCGAAGTGCGATGTGTATGTTTGGGCGTGTTGGAGACATGAGGTCTACTACTGACACAATGCAGTCTCATTATTGGCGCCGGGCCTGCTGGGTATGCAGTTAAGAAGAACCATATGGCTTTGGGCCTCTACTTACCCTTCCCAGCATGATGATGGCAGCATGGATGGCCCGCATGGACATAAACGCGCGTATCGTCGACAAACGCAGCACCAAGATTTTCGCTGGTCAAGCGGACGGCCTGCAGCTTCGCAGTCTGGAAATTTTCGATAGCTTCGGATTTGCCGACCGAGCATGGAAGGAAGCAAACCACATGATCGAGATGTGCATGTGGAATCCTGGTGAAGACGGTGTCCTGCGGAGGAGCGATCGTGTCCCTGATGTGCCAGCGGGTTTGTCGCGGTTCACGCAGATTGTACTGCACCAAGGACGTATTGAACGCTTCTTCCTGGACCATATCAAGAAGCATTCAAAAGACACGCTGCATGTTGAGAGAGCCGTGATATCGGAATCTCTGAACATCGATGAGGATAGGTTCGACGATCATTCCGCGGACAACTATCCCATCAAGGTGCAATTGAGAAATCTCACAAATGAAGAGGCCGCCCCAGCCCAAGCTGGTGGCCAGACTGTCAACGATGGTCTGTTCAGGAGCAACTTGGTGGACGATGACACGGACGACTTGATCAAACGGGGTCAGGAGAACAAGGGAGGCACAGAAATCGTGAGCGCGAAGTACATGGTAGGATGCGACGGAGCGCACAGCTGGACGAGACGTCAATTGGGATTTCAGCTTGAAGGCGAACCAACTGACTTCATCTGGGGTGTTCTCGACATCGTACCCATCACCGACTTTCCTGACATTCGCAACCGCTGTGCTGTCCATAGCGCATCGTCCGGATCTTTAATGGTTATTCCTCGCGAGGAGAAGCTGGTGCGACTGTACATTCAGCTCACCGAGATCAAACCAGATGCGTCAGGCCGCGCTGATCGATCCAAGATCACTCCTGACACCATCATCAAAGCTGCGCAAAAGATTATAGCACCTTATTCGTTGACGTATGAGTATTGCGACTGGTTCACGGCCTATCAGATCGGGCAACGTGTTGGTACAAACTTCGACTACAAGAGCCGCGTTTTTCTGACAGGTGATGCGGTGCATACACACTCACCGAAGGCTGGTGAGTACTAGACGCTGTTTTTGAAGAGCAAATGCTAAGAAGATCGTAGGTCAGGGCATGAATGTCAGCATGCAAGATTCCTTCAATCTGGGGTGGAAGCTGGGCTTGGTCGTAAAAGGTATCGCCCAGCCCTCAATACTGCGAACGTATCAATCCGAGCGTCGAAGGATTGCTCAAGATCTAATCGCCTTCGACCATAAATTCTCTCGACTGTTCTCCGGTCGCCCTGCGAAGGACGTCATGGATGAAGAGGGCGTGAGTATGGATGACTTTAAGCAGGCTTTTTTGAACGGTAACATGTTTGCATCGGGTCTCTCTGTCGACTACGGCACAAGCATGCTCGTCGCAAAGCCGGGAAGCTCAGCCGATCAAGGTGACGGCACAGACGTATCGTCCACACATCATCAGAAGGTCGTCGGCAGACAAGAACTCGCGACCAACGTCAGGCTTGGCATGCGCTTCCCAAGCTACAAAGTACTCAACCAGTCCGATGCACGGCCGTGGGAATTCCAAGAGAAGTTACGGAGCGACGGAAGATTCCGTATCATTATCTTTGCTGGCAACGTGGTCAATCCGCAGCAGCAGGCCCGACTCAAGGTGTTCTGCCAGCACCTGACCTCATCAGGATTTCTGTCGCCGCATGTCCACCAGAGTATTGCGCTGCTGACGTGTCATGCCTCGAAGCGCACGGAGGTAGAGCTCCTGCGCGACTTCCCAGACGTGCTGCATCCATTTGACAGCAAGATGGGATGGGACTACGATTCAGTCTACGTGGATGATGTCAGCTATCACGAGGGTTTTGGCGATGCGTATAGGAACTACGGTGTGGACAAGGAGACTGGTTGCGTAGTGGTGACACGTCCAGATCAGTATGTAGGCTACATCGATTCGCTCGACGAAGAGGGGTTCGTGGGTGTGGAAGCGTACTTCAAGGGGGTACTTGTGTCGTAGACGAATTCCATCCGTACCTCACCTTAGCCATATCACAACAAACTACGCAAGCTAATTCGACTCACATAGCGGAAAGAGGAAGGCCGCGGGCTACATGTGTACAACAACATAGCCCGCATATATCGTAACGAGCTAAGGTACAGATGGAGTGATCATGAGGGCGACGTGGACAATGGCAGGTCAATTTCGGTGGAAGCCTAGCGCTCCCACAACATAGCCTGCTTGTGCCACCCAGAATGACTTGTCAACCGTAAGCTTGATGGTGGTGACATTCTTCTCCACGTCATCGCCGTGCGCGGCACTTAGTCAAAAGCAAGGCGGGTAGACTTCTAAGCACCATGTCTACAAGGAGGGAAAAGACGAGGAGGAGGACAACAAATAACTTCAAATTGACTTGGAATGCTTCCTTGAATCACTCAAATGGACAGATCCATACGTTCAAAAGGGATACTGCTGTGAGATATTATTGTACCGCATTTGCCATGCAGGCGAAATAAAATTCTCTACAAGAATATAATGTATCATACCACAGCACTTCCCTGCCGAGGAATGAGTAGACTCTCCCAATATCTACATTGCTATGCAGAGAAAGACAAACCCAACTCGAGAAGCATGGTCCAGTCCACACGCAGCTATTCAGACATGGTACAGGAAATACTTGGCCAACTAACATGTCGACCTCAGCACTATTCATTCTGACCTGTCCGAGTGCTGCTTGAAATAGCCCAAGTACGTGTCGATGGTCTTTTAGCATGGACATTGACGAAAACATTTCCAATTTGGTAATCAAATGAGATCTTTCTGAAAGATCATCTGTCCCTGGAGAGAAAACTCTACCTGTTTTTATTCCATGTCAACCTATTTACATGTCCCGGCTATCATGCTGCACAGAGAAGGCAGTCAACAGCGCGACTATCCTACTGCTGAATGAGCGTGACGGCTTACACGTCACCGATGCATGTAAGCTCGTCCTCCTGTGCTGACAGAAACGATTTGACCTTGGAGTACCACGAAGACTGACGGCATGACACCGTAAGTACTTAGTCAATCTCCAACAACCGGATATGGCACACCGGCATATTAGCCGTCCGGCAGTCTCGCTCCGTGCCGTAAGAACCTCACGGACGCGTGATGGCTGTGAAAGTAAACCGAAGCAAATATCCACGACCCCACTTCCGCAGTCTGTCAGCAACGACAACGTCTCGACTACCTCCGGCCTGTGACACAAACCGAGGGCTCGTATATCTACATAGATCACCAACGCCGCAGTGGGTCGTGCAAAAAGCCATCGCACAGCCCTCGGCGTCACGCTAGGTCAACGGTCCATCCAGGATGGCAAAAGCAACATCAACTGAGACCATCTATGTCGCGCACAAGCACATGGCGGACCGCAGCGCTCTCAAGCTACAATGTGTGAAGAAGAAGAGGGAATGCCCGAGCTCTGAGACGAGTCGAGACGTTGCGTGTGGACGCACAGGTTGACAGTGCTCGAGAGTTGCAACACTTTGGCACAAAAAGAAGTCGGTATGGGTTGGGTGCCAGGAGAGTCGTTTATATGTCATGGTAGTTGGCATGTCAGGCATGTTTGGGAATGTCACCTTGGTGTGGTGCCCCGCTGTGTGTTTCGGGAGGCGATGTCGTGGACACCCCTCCACAGCACCTGTTACTGCGAGCAGACTGGCGGGGAAAAGGGAATAGTGGCACGACGCAGAGACTGCTTCCGCGGCTCGATGCGAGTATGGCATTGAGAGTGAAGCTGGAAACGGCCACTGTATATGGACGTGTACAGCAAGGGAAGAGTATTGACAATACAGATCATGTAGGATAAGATGGGTGATATAGTTTCCACTTGTACGCAAGCGCGTCAATAGCTGATGTTTCGAAACTTATCTTATGTGCAGATCGTGAAAGCTAAGTGCGATTGTGCATGAAGATGGCAATCAATTGAGAGTTAGCCGAGTCATGTTATAGTCAAGTATAGCTTTTGAAGCGAGAGGTTTTGCACGAGCAGTCCCAGCATGATATCTTGAATTCAGAGCAGGCAGCATGATGTCAGCCTCGAGGATGATGTGAGGACTGTCGACGAGGCTTAGCGCATTCGGCCGAGGGCGTGTTTCAGAGAGATGCAAGGGGCCAAGTCTTTGCAAATCAGTGTTGGCTTGATGGCCAGAACCTTGGATCGTCCCAACGTGATTCCGTCGGAATCGACCCTGGGAATGGGCTTTCCAGCCCGGGGACCGACAGGGCGGTGGAAGGTTGAACTAGCCAGGTGGCACTATCGAACGTGAGATTACACAGCACGTGATCAAGTTGGTGGCAGTGGTGGCAGCCACCATCAGCCTCGTCTTACTTGATACCAGCCTACCAGGTGAAAAGCAACGCTTAGAAGCGGATCAAACAATGACAATGAAAGATTCGGTGCCTGAATCAGAGTGTTGTAGTCGCGTGGGAAGCCAAGGCCAGAAATAGATGGCTTGGAAAGACAGTGGTTGGTTGTGACGACAGTCCCGAAGCATGAAACGCGCTGGCTCTGGAGACCCGATTGGCGGTTGATGCTGGGTAAGGCGAGCAGACAACCTACATACAGAAGAGGAAGCGTCGTCGCAAGAGTGGTGCTTAGTGAAGAGAGCCCTTCAGGCCCATTCGAGTCGCTTAACGCCACGAGTCCAGAATAGTGCTGGCAGAGGCACAGACAGGAGGCTGTCAGGCGTGGCGGGCCTGAGGCACAAGCGTTGAAGCACACTGTACACAGATTCCTAGCAAGGGCGGGCAGATGTCGAAACTTCCGTTCACGTTAGGCACAAACCTTACCAAAGAACCGAAAATGAAGGAGTCAAGCGAAGTGTACGCCGCACCAAAGCTGGTGTGTCGTCGAGGAAAATCAATAATGATAGCGCCATCAGCTACAGCAGCTGGGGAATAGGGCGGCGGGTGCCCGCTCGGCAGGCAGCACAGCACAGCACTCAGCGGCGGCAGCGTGGCTGCAGCTCGATACAGTGGCCGGCGTTGGAATGGGAGGATTGCCAGCAGAAGAACGGTGCAACGGTGCAACCACGGCGTGGCTGGCACGAACGACGCAGCTCTCATCTGCGCGCTCTGGGTTGATTTTGTTATTGCAGCAGAGTGGAGACAATCAAACACACAGCAGTGGAGGACGTGGTGGACAGCGGGGGGAGCTCGAACAGCCACGCCTGGTTCCACCTTCCGCAAATGAAGGCTGGGCAAAGCAGGGGCGGCAGGCGCGCTGAGTGGCCGGCGGTTTGTTGGGTGACGGCTGTCGCCCGCCGAGCCACATGCTGTTTAACACGGACTGTCCAACACGGACTGTCCAGCACGGCGCGACCGCTGCAGGATCTGCGAACCGGCTGCGCACCTGACGAGCAGCTGCTCGCGCTGTGCATGCGCCGTGCGTGCGCTGGGGAGCCAGCGCGCAGACGGCGGAAGGTCAAGTCCAAGGCGTGCCGGGGACAGTTGGGATTGATTGCCCCCCTGGTCTAGCGCGTGAGAGATGCAGGGCTCGCTGCGAGAGGGCAATTTACAGCGGCCACTCAGGGCGTCGCCGGTGGAAGGGGACACACGGCAGGTGAATGAGCATCTGAGACGGCGCGGCGGTGCACAAGAGCGCTTGCTCTGCTGCTCGTCGAGCCCGCTCTGGAGTCTGAGCCTGCTCTGCGAGCCTGCTCTGAACCCGCCGAGGCATCGCTGTCATCGCTGTCGCGGTCTCCTCTTGTGCAAGCAAGTCGTGCCTGGCGTGCAAACCAGTCACTATTTGCGGACGCTATCGAATGCAACGAAACGCCGCCCACGCCCCAAATCCGCGAGCGCCTAAGCCCAGTCAGGCCGGGACTTCGGGTCCCCCCTGGCCAAACACTGACCCGCCTGTGCGACCTGAATCGCTGGGGCAGCGTCTGTTCTCTGCCCACGACTCCCCGTTCCCAGCACCAACACCTCCACTGCCGACCAGCTCTCGAACGTAGTGCGCACTACTGGTCTCGACTACAAGTGTGCATCACCCGCCCGTGGCTTCCCGTGGAGTTCCCTTCGCGCCCTCGACCACCGCACCGCTCTCCTCCCGCCGCCCTTGGGCATACGCTCCCTTTGCACGATTCTCCGAATCACGACCCTCCTTCTTGAACGCCTTGCCTTCGCCTTGTAGCAGCAGCCCTGCAGTAATCCGACCACCGTGGACGCCCCTCAACGTCGCCGACATTCGTTTGCCCTGACCCGCCGTGCATCGCTCTTCGAAGTTGCTCGCCCCAAGCCTCGCCCGCCTCTGACCCTGCGCGACACGCAAGCTCCACGCCGATCAGGAACGCCGACTCCACACGCCGAACGTGCCTCGTCGAGCCTTTGTTGCAAGAGCTTCTCTTGTGCGCCACGCGATCCCACTGTTCTTTGAGCGCCCGTCCATCGACCATCTCTTTGTTGTCGCTGTGCATCGCTCCACAGACCGCTGGCGTGTGTCAGACCCTGTTGACAGACGCTGAACCACTGCGACGACTGTTTCTCGCGTGCCTCTGCATCTGGTTCATGTCAAACATGACGGCATAGACCCACCACGCAAACGGAACTCACTGCGACTGCTACGCCTGCCTTTACCCAGGCATCAGTCACATTTCTAGCTGCATCGACAGTCTAGTGAGTCGAACCAGCACCGCATTGGGGCTGTATAACCCTCTAACAGCCGTCCAGGTCCATTCATTATACATCCTTGACTTTTGTCAAATACACTCGTTTGACCAACATCATATTGTAAGCTGACCATCCGCACGCACTTGCAAACGTCCTTGTCTCACACTAGCAGGTGCACCGACTTTGCTCGCGCCCTATACCCTTGACATATCTTAATCAGGATCTCGTGCTTGATGATAATTAACACCATGACACGCTCAACTACAGTATGGGCGGCTACCCTGGCACTGGCCAGCATGTCTGGCTCAGGCCCGATGGGCACAGTTGCAGAGGCTATGCCGGCACCGCAGCCGCAGCATACACAGGGCAAGCCCCGATACTACTTCCCGCGTCACGTAAAGCGCCAGATCAACGAGGCGGCGAACGTTACAACACCTGCGGCCCCGTCCTCGTCCTCGACCACTGTAGCTGAGAGCTCGAGCAGTGAGAAGAGGCAGAGCGAGTTCCCAGACTTCACATCGTTGTTCAGGTCTTTCATAAACTCGCAGTCCACCTCCGACTCTCCATCGTCATCATCTGATGTCTTCTCTTCCCAGAGCAAGCAGGACACATCCAGCTCATCCCTCGATCCTCAATCGATCACCGTCACGACGACACCTCAGAACTCCGAGCCACCTACCAGAACAAGCAGCCCTCAGGTGCCCCCTCCTCCGCCATCCTCGTCGTCCTCGACGCCTACGCCAGAGGAGGTTCCCGTTGTGTCTTCTGCGGCGGCTTCGCCGAGTAGCTCTGCTAAGACCACACCAGAGGTCGTCTTAAGCTCTTCGCCTGCTCCTAGCTCGACACCCGAGGAGGTGACGTCGTCTGTGATTGTACAGCCTTCCTCTGCACCGAGCTCGACACCTGAGGAGCAAACTTCGAGCGCGGCAGCATCGCCGTCACCTGCACCCAGCTCGACACCTGAAGAGCAAATTTCGAGCGCGGTAGCATCGCCGTCGCGTGCGCCCAGCTCGACACCTGAGGAGGTGACATCGTCTGTGACTGTTCAGTCTTCCTCTGCGCCAAGCCCAACATCCGAGCAGCCTACATCCACTGTAATTGTTCAGTCTTCCTCTGCACCGAGCTCGACACCTGAAGAGCAAACTTCGAGCGCGGTAGCATCGCCGTCGCCTACGCCCAGCTCGACACCCGAGGAACCCACATCCACAGTAGTTGTTCAGCCTTCCTCTGCGCTGAGCTCCACAGCTGAAGCACCGTCGTCCACTCAAGCCGTGAACACCCCTGATGCGGAAAGGCCTGCAGCAACTGGCACGCTTCCTCCGTCTTCGCAGATTGTACTGCCCACGACCTCATCTTCACCATCACCTCCAGCGGCTCCTACTTCCCAGACTCCTTCTGATACAGAGGCCGACGAACCCAGCACCAGCCAGGCTATCCAGCAATCTTCTTCAGCGCCTACTGGTGTTCTTCCTCCTGTTTCTGAGATCTTGACACCCACGACATCGTCCTCGTCGGCAGCTGCGACCACCGAGACTCCCGTCGAGACTTCATCTGCGACTAAGACGGAGCTTAACAGCAGCGCTCAGACTACCCGGGAGCCCTCGTTTGCGCCTACTGGCAGCTCACCTGCGCCATCGGACGTCATTCTGCCCACTACGTCGAGTACTGAGACTGAAGATGCAACAAGCACTGTCGCGCAACGTCCTACCGGAGTCTTGCCCCCATCTTCAGCAATTGTTCTGCCCACAAGCTCGAGTGATGTGGAGTCCGTGCCAGCCTCTTCTTCCGTTATCGCTGATGCTCCTACTGGTTCCTTGCCTCCGCTTTCGCAGATAGTGCTTCCTACAACATCATCTGCGGTTGTGCCCACCCAGTCTTCCGAGGTCGAAGAGCCGTCTCAATCATCAGGTGGATTCCTCTCATCTCTCCTTGGCGGTCTTCTCCCATCCAGCAGCCGTCAGCCTGCATCGGAGTCTGTCAAGCCGACTGAGGCTCCCACGACCTCGGACCAGGTGGCCGCTCCTACTGGCACACTGCCCGATGTGATCCTCTCTGGTACATCGTCTTCGATTCCTGCATCTGAGGCACCGTTGTCGCAGCCGTCAAGCATCCTCGGTCCTTTCATCATTCCAGGCACATCTGAGACTTCTGCTCAGCCGACCACTTCAAACTCTGTCGATCTACCCACATCTGTTGCCCCTACCGGATCTATGCCTCCTGCTTCTGAGATTGTGCTGCCAACCTCGTCTGCCCAGAGCCCCGAGCAAGTCGCCCCAACTGGTCTTCTGCCTGCGTCTTCCGACATTGTGCGACCAACATCCTCTGCTGACTTTGTTGGTGGTCTGATCTCGTCGCTCCTGCCTGAGCCAACACAGGGTGCTTCTTCTGGCCTTCTGCCTGCGTCTTCCGACATTGTGCTGCCGACCTCTTCTGCTCAGAGCACTGACCAGGCTGCTCCTACCGGCCTCCTGCCTGCGTCTTCCGACATTGTGCTGCCGACCTCTTCGGCTCAGAGCACTGACCAGGCTGCTCCTACTGGCCTTCTGCCTGCGTCTTCCGACATTGTGCTGCCCACATCCTCTGCTGGGCTCGTTGGTGGTCTGATTTCGTCGCTCCTGCCTGAGCCAACACAGGGAGCTTCTTCTGGCCTCCTTCCCGCGTCTTCTGACATCGTGCTGCCCACATCCTCTGCTGGGCTCGTTGGCGGTCTGATTTCGTCGCTCCTGCCTGAGCCAACACAGGGAGCTTCTTCTGGCCTTCTGCCTGCGTCTTCCGACATTGTGCTGCCGACCTCTTCGGCTCAG
>JAFISE010000051.1:0-135019 GCA_022560025.1 Stagonosporopsis chrysanthemi | reverse complement strand
CGTCTTCCGACATTGTGCTGCCCACATCCTCTGCTGGGCTCATTGGTGGTCTGATTTCGTCGCTCCTGCCTGAGCCAACACAGGGAGCTTCTTCTGGCCTTCTGCCTGCGTCTTCCGACATTGTGCTGCCGACCTCTTCGGCTCAGAGCACTGAACAGGCTGCTCCTACCGGCCTCCTGCCTGCGTCTTCCGACATTGTGCTGCCCACATCCTCTGCTGGGCTCATTGGTGGTCTGATTTCGTCGCTCCTGCCTGAGCCAACACAGGGAGCTTCTTCTGGCCTTCTGCCTGCATCGTCCGACATTGTGCTGCCGACCTCTTCGGCTCAGAGCACTGAACAGGCTGCTCCTACTGGCCTCCTGCCTGCGTCTTCCGAAATTGTGCTGCCCACATCGTCAGCTGGCGTCATTGAGTCCCTCCTATCAACTCTTCTCAATACTGCAGAGCCCACGCCCACTTCAAATGTTGAGTCCGGTATTCTTCCAAGTAGCGGTGTAGTCCCTACTGGTGAGGTCTCAAGCAGCTTTCCCTCCAGTGGAATCGTAATTGGCATCACGACCGCGCTTGGCACAGAGTCTGCCAGTGCGTCTGCCACTCTCACTAGCGAGGCTTCGCCTTCAGGTGCGATCCCTACCTCGGAGGGTGTCTCCGCCAGCTCTGGGCTTGACTTGTCATCACTCTTGTCCTCAGCTGTGTCTGAGGTTCTGCCGACTGGTGTAATTCCCAGCTCGGGGTCACTCAACCCCACAGCTCCTGTGTCAGCTACCATCACCGAGTCTCCATCGGCTTCTGGCATTCTCCCATCTGTTGGTACATCAGTGATTTCGGAGCTCTCCAGCCTTCTGTCGTCGGCAGTCAGCGACCTGCCCTCTGGCTCTGCTTTGCCCAGCGTGATCTCTAGCCTGGTGTCCAGCGCCGAGTCCGCGCTCACCTCAGCGTCGATTCTGCCCACTGCATCGGTCCCTCTGCCAATTCCGACCTCCGATTTGAGCAGCATTGCGTCGAGCATTGCGTCTGATTTTTCGTCTACACTTCTGTCGTCTGGCATTCTACCTTCCGCAACAGTGTCGGGCTCTGGCAGCCTCTCTGCACCTCTCCCTACTGGCACCGAGAGTGTTTCCTCATCGGAGAGTGCTACCTTGCCCGCCTCTTCAGGTACCCTGCCTACCTTCACACTGTCGGCCACTGACCTCTCCTCTGGCATCGTCCCATCGACCTCTGTTGGAACTGGCGTATCATCCAGCGCTACAGTCTCAGCCAGCGAGTCCCTCAGCATTCCATTGACCATCTCAGCCTCTGAGACGATCACATCCTCTGGTTCGGCTCTGAGCAGCGCCACCGTCACTGCTTCGGCCACTGATTCCGCCTCAGTAACTCCGACAGCCACAGGCTCTGTATCGCCGTCTGCGTCAGGTTCCGTGTCTCCATCTGCTTCGGGTTCTGCATCAACCGGGGCGGAGTCCACAGCCGCGTCTCCAACTCTTTCGCCTTCGGAGTCCATTTCTGTGTCGCCATCGGCTCCCGCGACTGCTAGCATCTCGCCGTCTGCTGTAAGCACCACGTCTGAAAATGACTCGGCTACGATCCCGATTCCTGTCACTCCATCAAGCACAAGCTCTCAGACACCAGTGCGAACTGTCCTGCCAACTGCCACCAACACCGAGACTACTCTCTTCATCCCCACCAGCATCGTCCAAGAAGCTTCCACAATCGCCTCGCCCACTGCTGCTACAAGCAGCGGCATTCCCTCGAGTCTGCCAAAGATGATAGCTCCCCCTGGTGGCGTTCCTAGCGATGTCTCGCAAGATAGCTTTATGGGCCAAGTCTGCTTCAAGTGGCCTTTGAACTACCCCTTCGTGTCTGCGAACAACGGTGGCAACCAGATTTTCCACTACCTGCCTCAGGCTATTGCTGATGGTCTCAACATCTCCGTCACCGATGTCAAGAACTACGGATTGAAGCCTCTCGACACCACAAAGTACCAGGGCTTCATCACCACCATGGCCATGTTCACCATTCCTAAGGATTTGCAGACCAAGTTGGCAGCTCAGCTCCGCAACCCTGCTGATTCATTCTGGCACAACAAGGACGCCACTATCAACGACCTTACCAGCTTGATCAACACCGCTTGCCCTCTTGCAGCTGGAGGCACTCTCCCAGGTGGAGGTTCGAACGCTGCTCCTGGCGACCCTGCCGCAACATCAACTGGCGGTGCAGGTGATGGTGGTGCTATCGGAGGCGACGCCAGTGCCAGCCGCAAGATCAACCCGACCAGTGCAGGAATCGCAACCGGAGCTATTGTTGGCGCCATCGCCTACGGTGCAGCCATGTTCTTTGTCGCACGCAGGTACCGCAACAAGCGCATCGCTCACCAGCGCTCTAGCTCCGTCCCGAGCACTAGCCGTATGACCTACGGTTCTATCCCTGGTGGCGCAGCTGCCTGGATGCGCGGCGCTCGTGACGGTCGCATGACACCTGGCAGTCGCGGCAGTCGCGGAAGTGACAGCAGCCAAGGACGTAGCATACGCACTCAGCAAATTTCCGCTCCTGTCATGGCAGAGAACTCGCTGGGGTGGAACTGAGTGCCCTACGACTCGCACTACCGACCAAGGCAACCTCGGTTGGACTGAAATTTTGGGCTACCCGAGCATGCGCGCATTGCTTTCAACACATCTAAGTCTCGATCTTAGCATTCATCTTGCGAACCAACTCATACATGCTAGCGTCCGCATCTCGCATCTCACCACACTCGATTCTCTCACATATCATCGTTTCCATATTCGGACACTCGTTAAGCCATCTCCAACCTTTTTTACTTTAGTTTAACATATTTTGGAATCTTTCTGTATATTCACTTCTTAGATACCAGTCTTTGCCCGATAGTGGCGAGACCGTTTTTTTTTCCCTGTCGATGTAAGGGCGGGCATTTGGCCATGGCAATGGAAGGCTTGAGGCATGATTCAGGGTATCTATTATGCAATCGAAGGGGTGCGATTTGCATTTGTGGGGAGGTCATATTGAGTAAATAGTAGGAGAGGAACTGAGAAAAGTCTACAATACCCTGATCCGCACCTGCTCCGTCGCGTGCCACCTACCGTGCGATTAATAGTGTTAGGCTTTGCCTTTTGATGACCATCTCCGGTGTTTTGGTTCTCTGAAGACGAATCCTATGTTTCTCAGACCTCAACAGGCACTGGATGCAGTCAAGCCACGTTACAGGACGCGAGACCATCGTTGCCTATCTGGAACATGCGACCAGGGCTGAACGGTGATGTTGCGCATCAACGCTGTCATCAATGGTTTTCGAATGTTGCCCTATGCGGCAAGTCGGGAACCCTGCCCTGCCAAGCAATAGCGGACAGAGCAGCACCACGGAGGTAGCCACGGCGTGGGCCCTTTCAACTGCACGCGCAATCAGTCTTTCAGCGCTTTCTTTGCCGCCGTCGCCGTAGTCAAGTTGACTATCTGTGACACGTAATCCCTGCCTGCGCTCGTACAGCCTGGCTGCAACAAGCCACGTCTCCCCCATCCCACCCCTCCACAACGGTACACATAAGCTGCGAAGATGCGTCTCGACGTAAAGGTACGCCAAATGCCTCGAGGACCACGGAAATTCGCTCACTAGGATACAGAGGCAGCTCTTTGCGCGCTCGGAGAGAGTCAAGGGTAAGCAAGCCGCATAGCGAGAGTCTTCGACGTCCTGTACTAACATCAGCTAGGCATTGGTAGGAATCGCGTCTCTGCAAGTCGACCGCAATACTAAACAGCTTCGAAGACTTCCACCCGACCGAGCCATGGATCCTCACAACCCTGTACAGCGGTACGGAGAGCTACAGAATTGCATTGGTGGAAGGGAACTGACGGTGGCAGGACACGTTCACATTTGGTCGTACATCTCGCAATCAATCGTCAAGACATTCGAGCTCACCGATGTCCCCGTTCGCGCTGGTCGCTTCATCGCGAGGAAGAACTGGATTGTTGCTGGTGCGCTCAACATGGCTGGCACAGCTCGAACATTGCGCTGACGCGGTCCAACGACAGGCTCCGATGACTTTCAGATGCGTGTCTACAACTACAATACCTCTGAAAAAGTTACATCTTTCGAGGCACACCCAGACTACATCCGCGCGATCGCCGTCCACCCCACACAGCCCTTTGTGCTGACTGCCAGTGTGAGTAGCAAGAGGGTTCAATAAGGAGCTTGGCTGATGCGCTTGCAGGATGACATGACAATAAAGCTGTGGGACTGGGAGAAAGGCTGGAAGTGTGCGTTTGCCCGAGATGTCCAACATGGGAGAACTACTGCTGACAATGCACAGGTGTGCAAGAGTTCGCTGGCCACCAGCACTACGTAATGGGCATCGCGATCAACCCCAAGGACCCTAACACTTTCGCCTCCGCTTGCCTCGACCGAACAGTAAAGATCTGGTCGCTTGGCAGCTCGACGCCTAACTTCACCCTCGAGGCGCATGAGACAAAGGGCGTCAACTTCGTCGACTACTACCCCCAGTCAGACAAGCCCTACCTTCTTACAACATCCGACGACAGGACGGTCAAGGTCTGGGACTACACCACCAAAGCTCTCATTGCGACCCTGGAGGGCCACACATCGAACGTCAGCTTCGCTGTCTACCACCCCGAACTCCCCGTCATCATCTCCGGATCCGAGGATGGCACAATCAAAATCTGGCACTCGTCAACATATCGCTTAGAACAGTCCTTGAACTACGGTCTGGAGCGATCGTGGTGCGTGGCATCCCAGAAGAGCAAGAATGGCATTGCGCTTGGTTTTGACGACGGAGCTGTGGTCATCTCTATGGGCAGAGAGGAACCAGCAGTTAGCATGGATGCAGGTGGCAAGATCCTCTGGGCCAAGCACAATGACATCCTCGCAGCGACCATCAAGGGCAACGACTCGTTGAAGGATGCGGAACGCCTCACACTCCCTTCCAAAGACCTTGGCTCAACCGAGATCTACCCTCAATCTTTGATCCACTCGCCAAACGGTCGTTTCGTGGCCGTTTGTGGTGATGGTGAATACATCATCTACACTGCCCTTGCACTCCGTAACCAGGCCTTCGGCTCCGCACTGGATTTCTGCTGGGCATCGAAAGAGCACGATAAAGACTACGCTATTCGCGAGTCAGCTACAAGTGTCAAGATCTTCCGCAATTTCAAGGAACGGAGTGTGCTCAACGTTGGCTTCTCAGCAGACGGCTTGAGCGGTGGCGTTCTGCTTGGAGTCAAGGGCCAAGGTGGTATTGGATTTTACGACTGGGACTCTGGTGCTCTTGTACGCAGAATAGAAGTCGAGCCCAAGGACGTCTTTTGGTCGGAGAGCGGCGAGCTCGTGACTCTGGCCACAGAAGACACATACTACGTGTTGAGGTACTCAAGAGAGAGCTACCTTGAGGCTGTCCAAAACGGCGAAATCGACGAGGACGGCGCAGAGGCTGCTTTTGAGGTCGTCTGTGACATCAACGAGAGGTACGCCCATCAGCTTTTTGTTGTATTGTCAAATGCTAACATAATATTAGTGTACGCACAGGCTGCTGGGTCGGCGACTGCTTCATCTACACCAACAGCACAAACCGCCTCAACTACTTGGTCGGCGACCAGACCTACACCATCTCCCACTTCGATTCGCCACACTACCTTCTCGGATACCTCGCGCGTGACTCGAGAATATACATTGCCGACAAGGATGTTAACGTTGTATCATTCGCTTTGTCGCTTGCGGTTGTTGAGTACCAGACCTTGATTCTTCGAGGAGAGCTTGAAGCTGCTGAGGAGACATTACCTTCGGTGCCTAAAGACCAGAACAACAAAATTGCCCGATTTTTGGAAGGTCAGGGGTACAAGGAGATGGCGCTCAAGGTCGCTACTGACCCCGAGCATCGCTTTGACCTTGCGCTCTCGCTGGGCGACTTGCAGCAAGCTACCGAGATTGCACGTGAGCAGGACACTGAGCACAAGTGGAAGACGGTCGGTGACGCCGCCCTGACCGGCTGGGATATCAAGCTCGCGCAGGAGTGCTTTGTCAAAGCCAAGGATCTGGGCTCGCTGCTCCTCCTTTACTCAGCCACATCAGACGAGTCCGGTCTTCGCGAGCTAGCTTCTCTTGCCGAGACGGCGACTGCCAATAATATCGCATTCTCTGCGCTTTGGCAGATCGGCGATCTCGAGGGTTGCACCGACTTGCTCATCAAGACCAACCGCTTCGCCGAAGCCGTTCTTTTCTCCCAGACATACAAGCCCAGCGCGACAGCTGGGCTTGCCAAGCAGTGGAAGGCCAGCCTGGAGAAGGACAACAAGAGCAGGGTCGCGAAGCTGATTGGTGTACCGCCGCAGGATGGCGAGGGCGATGAAGACATGTTCCCCGAGTGGGACGAGTATCTGCGTATGGAGCGTGAGGGCGGTGTTGTTGAAGACCTCCTTGTGCAGGACGACGAGGTCGATGCTGAAGCTGAAGAGGAGGTAGCTGAGGCAGCTGAAGCCGTGGAGGAAGACGACGAAGACGAGGATGATGAGGAAGAGGAGGAGGAGGAAGAAGATGAGGAGAAGAGCAGCAAATAGTGGATCCCGGCTGGCGGTTTATGGATTGATGTGGAAGTCCAGTCTGAAGACAAAATGATACGCAATATTCACACCTCTCAACACGACTCACTGCTCCCTCGCCAGTTCCAACAAGTCTACAACAAGTTCTGCAGGCTCCCCTCCCCCATCACCCCACACTCCCCCATGCCATCCCCCCTCTACGCCCCCGCCCCATCCGGATGCGTAGGATCAATCCACCTCACACTCTCCGGCCTCTCCACGGGCTCCAACCCAGGCAGATTAACCGCCACAGCCTCACTATCACTGCGCATAAGCACACACTCCAACTTCTCATCCTCACTCGCATTGATCTCCTGATGCGGGACATAGGGGGGCACGAAGATGAAGTCGCCGGGCCCAGCCTCGGCCGTAAACTCGAGCTTCTCGCCCCAGCGCATGCGCGCGCGCCCCTTGAGCACGTAGATGACGCTCTCCAGGTGGCCGTGGTGGTGCGCGCCCGTCTTGGCGCCCGCGTGGATGTGCACAGTACCGGCCCAGAGTTTCTGCGCTCCGACGCGCGCAAAGTCGATGGCGGCGGAGCGGTCCATGCCTGGGGTGGTGTGGGCGCCGCCGACGGGGGCGAGGGAGTCGCCGGGGATGACGCGCACGCCGGTCGTTTTCCAGGCGTCTTGGGGTGTGGCGGCGGGAGGGTGGTCGTGGTTGTCGGTATGCTCGTGGGAGTGGGAGTGGGAGTGAGAGTGAGCGTGGTCGCGTGCATGGCTATGTGAGTCTTCAGTCGAAGGAGGAGGGTGCTCTGAAGTCGGTGGGACGGATGTCGAGCCGCTGAGGGACGCCATGTTGCGTGCAATCCAAGTTCGATTTTAGGTCCGAGGAGAGGATGTGATTTGAGATCCTGCTCTGGGGTACCGAGCCAGTTGATGTTGTGGTTGTATGTATGAGACGCTGCGGTCGTGTCTATCCAGAAACGGGGCCGTTCAATACCTGAGAACGAATTTGAAAAGCAAGCTCTCTCACTCCGTTGTCGGAAGAGTAGATGTCTAATCTTTCGATGACAACAGCTCAGAGAGATGTTGCGTGCTTTTGCTGTGGACCTATTCAGGCGTTCAGTAGCTTCGGGTGGGGTGAATGCGGGGAGGACCTCGGCTGCAGTTGCCTCGCGCGGAAGGGAGCTGTGGCTGCTGACGAAACGGTGTTGGAGAAATATCTACAATGTACCGTAGTATGCGTGAGATTGTTTGTACAGCAGTTGAAATCTAGCTTCTAGGCCCAGCTCTTTCGTAACGCCGCTCATGAGTGAGGATGCTCCCAACAGCGCCGTCCAATATGTACTGCGAAACAAATGCTGTCGATAAGTTGTGTCCTACCTGATCGCCGAAGGCTCGGGGTCGTCGTATTGCCGCGATTTCTCATCACCACTCGCGGTGCTGTCGGTGCTGGCTTCTTCTGAGGACTCGGATGTAGTATGTATCCTCCGACTCCTGGCGTTCATTTCCTCTGCTGTCTCGTCAAGGGCCTCCATCTCCCTCAACCCCTTTCCCCTGCCAAAAAAGTCTTCTGTCCGCAGGCCGCGTACGTCCTCGTCTCTTACTCCTCTGCTGCTCCGTAGTGAGCCGTCTGCCTTTTTGCGCCTGATGTACTCCCTGACAGGCCCCATGGCTGCGTCTCTGCATACTTCCTTGATGTCTGAGCCGGACATGCCTGCGGAAACCCGCACAAGGAACTCAACGTCGAGATTCTGGCTGTCGATCTTTGTGTCACGGAGGATCAGAGAGAAGATGTTCTTCCGCTGCGCTGCATTGGGCAGGGCCACAGCGAACTTCTTAGGCATACGGCGCAGAATGGCTTCGTCGATATCTTGGATGCGATTTGTGGCGCCGAGGATGCATATCCGCTGTGGTGTGTTGCTGCCGGCGGCTGTTGAGGAGGCAAGACCGTCCCAGTGTGTCATAAACCTAGACATGGCCGTCAGTCGGGGACTGGATCAATAGATAAAAGATGGCGTACTCAGCCTTTACCATGCCGCTTGCCTCGTGTTCACCGCTCCTCCTCTGGCCCAAAACTGCATCAATCTCGTCAATAAAGACGATGCTGGGCTGCAGCTTCCTTGCCAGACTGAAGACAGCGTTGACCAGCTTGTTGCTGTCGCCGTACCACTTTTCTGTCAGGGTCGAGATATGAAGGTTGATGAAGCAGGCTCCCGACTCGTGTGCAAGAGCCTTTGCCAGCATCGTCTTTCCGCAGCCGGGGGGACCGTACAGCAGCACGCCGCTGGGTGCGCTCAGCAGCGACGACGAGTGCGCGTAGAGATGCGGCATCGTCAGCGGGTAGATGACGGATTCCTTCAGCTCCTCGATGATCGAGTCCAGGCCGCCGATGTCATCGAAGGACACTGGGATTTCTTCGGGCGCGACGACCTCCATGGCGATAGTTTGCTCGTAGCTGCTCAACACCAAATCCTGTATGCGCGGCCGGCGGTTATGCTGGTCCTCCTCATCCTCGCTGTCGTACTCGCCATAGCTCTTCCGCCGTTTGCTGCTCAGGATGGCGCCGAGTTTCCTAGTCGCGGCGGCAGATTTGGCGCGCGCCTCCTCTTTTTGCTGGGCATCAGGGTCGAGTCGTGCGAGTAGGTTGCGAATGACGAAGTAGGCTATTAATGGCTAGGCCATGCTGTCAGTTTGACTGGCAGTGCAGGAGGAAAGCGCGAGTGCGAGCGTACTGCTGCTGCTGCCATCAGAATGTCGGGCAGGTAGCCAGTGAGGCTGCTCTTCTTGTTGGACGCCATTCTGAGGAGTTCTCTTGGACTGATGGTAACAACAACCAAGACGCGCGAAGGGCAGGAAAAGAAACACGAGATATCTTGACGTCGAAGCGTTGGCGTATGGGATGCGCTGGTCGGCCAAAGTTCAGGAACGTGCACTTCAAACCTCGGCCGCCGCGCGCAGTCGCATGGCAGCTCCACTCCGCGGGAACTCTCTCGAACTTGAACAGTGCCGCAGACACGCCTTCACCGCTACCATGGCCGCCCTCTACAAATCTACCGAAGCCATCTCGCTGCTGCGCCCGTCATTGTTGCTCCCGCGCATCCAGCCGTCGTCGACTCGCCGCACACGCGCTGCCTTCTCCACCACCCGCAGGACCCAAGCAACAGAACCCACCTTTCCCGGCAGCCCGATCCCACAGCCATCGCGCAAGTCGATCACGCTCACTGGCGACACAGGAAGAGTGCGGTGGACCGAGCTGTCGCCGGGAGAGAAGGTCGTGCGAACGACACAACAGTCATTCAATTTGATCGTTGTAGCTGTTGGCGTCATTGCAACTGTACGAGCTGTCGAATTGATCATCCAGACACTGATACTGACAACCCCAGGGCGGAGTGGCATACTTCCTCTTCAGCGACGTCTTCAGCCCCAACTCCAAAACCGCCCACTTCAACCATGCTACCGACTTGATCCGCAACGACCCCCGGTGCCAAAAACTGCTCGGAGAAGGTTCCCAAATCGCTGCCTTTGGTGAGGGTTCGTGGTCGCGGTACGCCAAGAACCGCTTCATCAGCAGCACCGAAGAAACAGACAAATGGGGCACCGAGCACCTGAAGTTCCGCTTCTTCGTTGAGGGCAACGGAAAGCAAGGAGCTGTGCACGTTCATTTGATCAAGAAGCCGAGCATGACTTCATACGAGTATGCTGAGTTGACTCTTGACGTCAAGGGCCACCGCAGTATTGATCTGGCAGCGAAACAGAAGCAAGACCATGTCGCTCCGAAGATATTTGGAGCGAGATGGTGGTAGACGGCCACCGGTACTCGAAGCCAGGTGTGCAGTAGGCCTTGTGTTGGTGATCTGTCACAGGCTGTTCACTGTGTTCGATCGATAGCCAAGAGTCGCCCGCCGTCAGCATCGAATGCCTTGCACCATTAAAGGAAAGAAAAGCTCTAGCAGTCAAGACCATGGTGCAAAAAGCATCTTCAGTGGATTTGACACGATACGTTACAACGCCTACCCTTGATCGAAGCGTGCGCTGCGCAGCCAGGATTTTTATTTGCGCTATGCAGTAAAGATTGACTGCTGCACGAGGCCTTGTCTCAGTCGAGTCTCGGATTACGTACATCATTGTCATCGAGCGTCCACGGCCCGTTCGAGCAACAAAGTCTCGTGTAGGCGTTGGCGTTTAGCAGTTCTAGGAGAAGCATGATGATAGCTTGAGTAAGCTTTCAGGAAACAGGTGATTGGCATGCTAGTCGGAACGCAGTATGTTCCGACTGATAATACAGAAGGAAATAGTGTAAACAAGTGGTTGTTCAGAATCCAGCTAATACAATAGCACAAGACGGTGAAGGACTGTTGCAAATCTACGCACAATCGTGCTCACTAGATGACAATTTCATTGTCGCAACTCCCGAGGCCAAGCTGCTGCTCATGATGAGATGACTAACAGAATCTTGCAGTTCGGAGAAAGCGTTCGACGTGATGCAACACCGATCCAATCGCGTGAGCACTAGCCACACCAAGAAGCGAATGACGTGCACTTGACCACGCCTCAACCGTGGAAGGTGCTCACCTGTCCCATCCATAAACGGGCCGTCGCACACGGCACTAACTTCCCCTCTTTGGCTTATGGTTAGAGTTCTGGGACCTGTAGGTCTGCTCATGCACATTCCAGACAAATCCCCGTCGTGCCTCAGGGCATTGAAGCTTGCCCGTTCAACAGCATGTCAGTAACAACAGTGTCCTATGCACCCGAGCGTTCGGAGAGAAGTGAATACATGGAGCACGCGACATACTCGAACATCCCAATCATCGTCGAACCAGACGCAGAGACAGAAGCGGAAGAACGCGGTCGTCTGAAGCGTCGCCGGATGTCTTCGCATTCTCCTGCTCGAGCAGCATCACCTTCTCGTGGCCATGACCGTGACAGCGGTTCACGACACCGACATCACCACCGCCAACATCACCGAGACTCGGAATCAGCGAGCATGACGCCGCCAGCCGTATCGAAGAAGCAGCGGCGGCGCAGCGATGCAGAGCCCGACCACACCTTTCGCGGCCGCGTACGGAACCGCAGCGGCAGCAGGGAGCGGGCCGATGACTCCATCTTCGAAGACGATGATTACAGCGAAGAAGAGGTGAGGGTGCTGAGGAAGAGGGCACAGCCGCCGAGCCGACCAAGAGCAGAAGCCGAAGAGGTAGAGGTTGAACTGCGTAGACAGAGGAGTTACCCCAACTTGTACAGGAAAGATCCAAAGGGTGAGACGACGAAGACTGAGGCTAAGAGTCCACACCCGCTGAGACAGCAGCTTTGAGCTTCAAGCATGTATTATTGTAGTGTTCTGAGATGCGTTCATGGCGTCTGGTGTCTAGACTTATACCCAGCAAACAAGTAGCACGCAGCACAGCGCAGCATTGATATCAATAAAGAGAATAGTCAATAGCACACGTCTGCGGTGACACTGCCTTGGGCCTGATGGTACGAGCACGCGACCGCTCCAGCCATGGTAGACCCTGAGCCTCCCTCCCACTTACAGTACACAGTACTTGACCGCACATGCAAACGCCAGTCGTCCTGCTATCGTCAAAAGCACAACACCACCATGCGTCGATCACAGTGCACTTTGCTTCGCTCCGACGCTTCCGTCCTGCTCACCTCAGCGCCCGTCTGGAAAGTTCCACGCTGCCGCGGCTCCTAACGGCGCCCCACCCCAGTCGTGCCAATCACACCGTGATCGCGCCGCTCTTCCGCGCTCACCGTACTCAATACCCCTCGGCGGCCGTCGTCGGAGCCAGCACCTTGCTTTTGCCTGCTCGTCGGCATGCCTGCTGGTAACGAGTATGCTGCTGAGCAGCTCAAGACGCAGGGAAATGCGTGCTTCAAGAATGGCGACTACGAAGGCGCCGAGGCGTACTATTCTCAGGCTATCCAGAAGAACTCAAGCAATCCGCTGCTGTTCACGAATCGCGCTATGGCGCGGAACAAGCTGGAGAAATGGGAGGGCGTAATAGACGACTGCATACGGAGCATCGAGCAGCTGCCGGAGAACATGAAAGCGTTTCACCTCCTGTGTACGTCTGCATCTAAGAAAGGCAACGACCTTACCGCTGACTCGGCCCAGCGCAAGCCCAGCTCGCCGTGAACCACCCCAACGAGGCCCTCTCCAGCGCCCTCAAAGCCTACGAGTACTGCACAAAATCCACGCAGCAGACAACCTTCTCCAACGCCGCCCTCATCTCCCAGCACGTCCTCAAATGTAAGAAGCGCAAGTGGGAGATCCGCGAACGCGAACGCATCCGCCGGCGGGGCGACCTTCTCTCAGAGCTCGAGGAGCAGCTAGAACGCGCACACAAAGCCGCAATCTCAGAGATCGACACGCGCCTTGAAGCCGGCTCCACAACCCTCACCACCGCGTCCGAAGAGAAGGCCGATCTGACCTCCGAATTCGAAAAGAAGCGCGACGACCTGCGCACTGCCTTCGCCCTCTCCGACCCCACACACCAGCAGAAACGCGAAGTCCCGGATTACCTCGTTGACGGCATCACGTTTGAGATCATGCACGACCCCGTTGTTACCAACAACGGCCGCAGCTACGAAAGAGCGACGCTGATTGAGCATCTCAAGCGCAGCCCCACGGATCCCCTGACACGCGAGCCGCTGCGCATTGCCGAGTTGCGGCCCAACCTGGCGCTGAAGGAGGCGTGTGAGGAGTTTATGGAGGCGAACAGTGGGTGGATTTACGACTGGTAAGACATGCTTTTTTGGGCGCGACTGTCTGTCTGTCTATCTGTCTGCGCGTACGTGTTCGAGTGTGAGCGAGAAGGAGAAGTGAGAGAGGTAGGTATGTTAGGGGTGAACGAGGGGACGGGGGTTCAAGACACCCGCTGACATTGTGTAGTGCAGAGGGCGAAGAGGATTTTGACAGCCGGTGGGCGCATCTCTCGCATCACTGAAGCAGAGGTCGAGACGGCACATCACATGTGCACCAGTCTCGCCGTTGTTGAACTTTGATCATGCTTGGAACACATGTTCAAGCCTTCTTTTCTCCCGTTCTGGTTCTTGGCTATATACCCTTGCAATACAATACGATACAACAACCGTTACTCATCCCCCACTGCCTTTAGTCGACCTTCTCCTCCAAATCTCCCTGGCCCCCCGTATTTCACCTCACCACATTCCCTTGACACCCCGTCGCGACTGCAACTGCGACTGCGACTGCGTCTACTACATCCAACACCGCCCTCCATCCCCGCGCCCCAAGCAATCCCCGCCGCATTCCCAATCTCAATCCTGATCTCACCTCGCCGCCCCACCAGCAACGCCAGAGTCCTGTTTCGCTAGTGGATGTGCACGTATCAGCGGCCAGCGAGCAGGTCTCTCATGTCAGTATTTAGACTCAAGAATGCGAAGAGAGAAGCGAATCAGTTTTGGAGATTGGGGTTGTATAGTTTATGGGAGTGAAAAGGTAGAGACGTTGTTTTGGGTCGATGCCCAGTCAGCCACCTGGCTGTAGGCGTTTGCAAAGGGGTGTGTTTGGCGGTCGGTGTAGCGCTTGTTTCGGTGACTTGCGAACTGCATGGGCTCCTCTCTCCCGGGCTAGGGTTTTGCGTTGTGGTACATGAAATATGTCTATGGAATCGGTCGTGGATTTCCATGTTGGAGATCGCTGCCTTGGTCCATGTCATATTACTACGCCACTGTGTCTGTTGTCTGTAAGTAAGTGCATTAGCTGCGGCTGGACACCCGGCTCAGTGCTCAGTCACCGGCACGACCTTTGTGAAAGTAGGTGACACGCGTAGACCAACACACAAGCTCAGACCGCGTGTCGAAGATTACGCGGACTGCGGGTTGGGCATCTCTGACTCAGCTCCTCGCTGTTCTGAGCGGTCTTCCCAGTGCACACTTTCCTATCGAACTGTTCTTTCCAGCCACAGTACTAAGCCAAGGAAGCTTGGGTTCTCTCGGCGGCGATCGAGTCAAGGGGCGATATAAACCTAGAAAGCGATGCAGAAACTGAATTGTTCAGTCACCAGCCCACGCTTGCAGAACGCATGACGCAAAATACGTCCCCAGATGTTGATTTTTGTCGCAGCTCACCGTCGCAATTTCAAGGCGCCCTGTGGACAGACCAGAACAGCTAACGATAGAAGTCGGACCGTGTTCTTTATGCATGGCGGCTGGTGACGAGAAGGTCACTCGGTGCCATCACACCGCAATACGGGCCAAGTGAAGAATCGACCCGGGGCAGACATCTGATAAGGCTGCCAGCTCCTGCAAAGATCGTAGGACCCTGCATAGCCCTCTCCTCGCGCTAAGCGGCATCGGGGTCGTGATAATGGGCACGGTGAAGGATCCAGCAGGGAGCCTTATAGTCGGTACAGCCCTATGCGCCATTCTGTCGCAGAGCGTTACGGCTGCATGCTGGCGTAGTGTAAGATGGAAGCTGACTGTGCTCTAGCTCATCATGGAGACGGTTGCACCGTTTGCTGTACTGTACGGTTCGTGGAAGACTGACGTGCTTCTAGTGCGTAATTCCATTACCATTTTTTCAGACACGCAACAGAATCTTCTGAATGTGGGCCAACGTTTTCAGTGTAGCAATTGATTGACATGCAGTCATAGTGGTACTCACGAACATCAGCCTCTTCGAAAAGTCACCATCGACCGGACCAATAACAGACATCGCCAGCGACGCTCTACCGATGGTGCGCGGTATTGATACTGCAGCCATGCTCCGTTCAAGCCACATGCGTGATACCGTGTAAACATCCCGTGAGTATCCCAGGCCATGTGCGACCGGTGCGTCGTAGGTGAGTGGCGAGGCTGTTGGCGTTAGCCAAACAGCAGCTCAGTGGTGGAAATCGTCAAGGATGAGAACAGGCCAGTAGAGAGGGAAGTTACTCATGCACACCTCGACCCACTTTCCGTCCTCCTGTGGCTGCAGTGGTCTGACGTGCGTTCGGTGATTGCATCAGGCAGCAGAATCTCCAACCTCCTCCTCGTGCCGTGCAGCCCCGCGAGAAGCCGGGATTCACAATTGGACGGGAATGCCAGCTGCTGGGGTGACGCAAGTTCACCATGCAAGACGACTCATGTGTTGTCCACGAAAGTGGGTGCGGAGGCCGGAGCATGCGAACTCCTACGTGGAGGACTGTCAGCCTGGGTAGCCAGCGACTTGAAGTCGGCCCATTGTGATTATAATTCGCAATATACAGTCGTTGTAGTGGCTGTTTCTGATTGAACATCAGGCCGAGGAGCGAACGCCAAGGTAAATTGCGTCAGGGTTGGTCAAGCTCTGAGCAAGAGTTGACTGGCATGTTACCGCACTGACTCCATTCAGATCCACAACACGTGTGCCTATTGGGGGCACACCCGGTCGTGCCCTAACATGGCGAAGTCAATTTCCAGCTGTTCGCTGAGTTCGCAACGGTTGACCTGTACATGGCATGACATCCGCGCTGTCCAGGCCGCAACAGTCACACGGAAATAGCTCCTGTCTATGTTACTCCAATACAGATCCTGTTTATTCTGTCATCTCGCGGATGCGGATAAAGAAAAATCCTCGATGAGAAGGTGTATTAGGTGCGCTGAGTGCGCCGCAGTGCGTGGCCACTGAACCGCACCTGGACACGGTCCCACCAAAATTCGGAAATACTTCAAGTCAGCAAGTACAAGCGACGTGTTTTCACTCTCGCGGTCAGACGTAACCTCACGCTCGAGTTGCAGACCAACGTGATGTTGTTATTGGTGCAAGCCACAGCAATCTCGACTGCTCAAGCCACAGACACTTTACTCTTGCACTTTACTCGTACCGTTCTTGCCACTCTCTAGCCTACCAGAAATTGCGGCTTTCTGTTCGAACGCAGACCATGGATGGCAGATCTATTTTCGAGTCGCAAGTCGAACGCACCTACACAGGTGACCGAAGTGCACGAAACTGAACAAGCCTCGTCAAGTGTTCAGCGTCAAATGTTATCGCAAATCCCTAAGCGGTGACGAATGACTAAGTAAAGTGCTGCTCGCCCACCTGGTGAGGCTCACCGCGGCTAGGCCAGGCCTGCACTTTCAGCAGCACAATTATCAAAGACCGGATATGGTTAGCGCAAGCCCTCCTGCAGCTTTCATGCAGGCGTCCGGCTACCGGCGACGCTGTCCCACGAGCCACTCGAAGACAAGAATAACAATCCTATGGAGCTCGTCGCAAGCTAGACCCTGTTCCCGCCGCTCGAGCCGAAGAACAGGCTGGATTACTTCTTTGGTTGCAGCACTGTGCATACTTTCTTGCAGACAGCCACAGTAGCCAGGATAGGGAGCGACCGTTTTTGCGGGCACGCATTGTGTCGAATGGACACGCGAGATCTCACTGCGGGTGTCTACACACTCCGCAATCCGCGCATGGTATAAGACCTTAGCCTACCCTCATGTGTAAGCCCTCGACCACACAGGCAATTTGCCAGGCCCTCTTATTTGCGCATCATATCCTGACATCGTCCACACAATTCGCCTGACGACTGCAATAACTCACTGATATTTCACCATCGCGTCACCTTACTGAGCGTTGTGCACATATTAATTACCCGGCTAGCGCTACTATTGCTTTGCACGCGTCGTGCAAGATGGATTCTCAATCTTTCGACTACTGGATGTCGCAGGGTCATTACGCTCCTACACAGTCACAACATGCAGCTTTGTACGAAATTCCTCCGGACATGTCCAAGGTACCAAGTCTGAGTGGATCGCCAGTGAGGATCACTGCACCCCCTCAACAATCTCAATGGCTGACAAGACTAGGAATCGTCGACATATGATCAGTTTCCAACGCAATTGCAGCAGACATATTATCCCCAGATTGTTGACGAGGCAATGCACTTCGGATCATACCACATGCCAATGACGCCCTCGGAGTTTGGCTCAGAACACGACAGCCCGTACTGCAGTCCACGACCTCTGTCACATCCCGATTCCGTTTACATGACCGGATCTGCACCTCTGTCCACAGAGAAGACACACACCACATCGGGGGTAGGCCATTTGACCGAAAATGCCCAACATCATGCTAACAACCGTCAGCGTCGACGAGCACAAAATCGAGCAGCTCAACGCGCCTTCCGCGAGAGAAAGGAAAAGCATGCCCGTGACCTTGAGGGACAGCTTTCGGTTTTGAACGAAAAGTACAACAAACTCGAAATGTCGCATGCCGAGCTCAACGCTGCATACGAGAAACTTCGAAGGACCATCGAGCTCCTGACACGAGACGACGTTGCTGAAGGAGAGGAGGAGGACAATAAGACAATTCGACGGAGGAGTAGCAGCTCCGATACCCTGAGGAAGCTGCTTGAGATACTGCATGGGGACATCAAACCGGCTACACTGCCCAAGTCGAGCTCAACCTGAGTGGTATCTCATTAGCTTGCACTGTCCCATAATCATGGAGGTGGACGGCGCGTTTTTACGGCGTTTCAATGGCGTTCTGCTCGGCTAGTCTTCCACTGAAGCCTTATAGATGGTTTCTTTCAGACGATTTACGAGCTACGATGGATGGACAACTGCATCTTAGTCCTTTTCTTTTTGGGTGTGTCTTTGCGACACAAAGTCTGTCCGGGTGGTGTTGTTCTGGGCGGCAAGGAGTATTAGGTTATGAGGCTCTGGCTCAGCACATGCTAAAATACCCAAGTGTAGCCTGTGTTATGGGCTACACGTATCGGTATGCACGCATGCGCAAGCCGGACGGGAGTTGTACCCGACTGCAGCGATTAAGGTAGAATAATCCCAAAGTATGTGCAGCTGCTGAGCGAACCACCAATCACATAACGTGAACGATCAAGCACATGTGCGATTCCCAACAACATTGGAGCTGCGAAGGTAGTTGATTGGAATAGTGTGAGTGAAGATCATCTGCGCCAAAAGCGGAGAACTATGATTCTTGCCAATCCGTTACGCATTCTCTCAGGTTCTCAGCCACAAGCGGCCTCTTCCTACACAGCAGCAGACACCCGTACACTACAAGAGTGTCCACGTGGGCTTTGTCAGCCGCCATCTTACGAACAACGAACTCGGTTCAATGACTGCACAGGGATCGGCCGATGACCTCCGGTGTCGAATCACGCCTGTTCAGCTGCCTGGTGACAGGTCTTAGGCGCCTGATTTGGTGCTCGATCGGGACGGCGAGGCAATTTCTACCGATCAGATAAGCCCCGCAGAACGGAATACGACATGGGTGTGCCCTGGGATGCAGACTCCGGGAACGTGCACGCGAGTGCGGAACAGTACCCCCATGCGGAGTTCGTAGTCTGCAGACGAGGATAATCAGTAGGGCTTGCTAAGTGGTCTGAACTCATAATAGTGCACTGACACCAACACGCAGCTTGTAATCAGATCCCATCAGCAAGGTGAAGTCCGCTATCACGTGACGAATCTGTGGAGCGGGCGAGTACTTTTCAGCTAATCATCACCGGCTGCATGCAGAACCTGTCTCTCGTGTTGAAGCATACCAAGCAACGGCCGCCGGCCGGAACGGTCGACTACATCGCTAACGTTACTCTTCACGGAACAGCCCCTCTATTTCGGTCTTCAAAGTGCAACCAAGCCGCTCCTCATCGATACATCTTCGGCATCCTTCGACCCGATGGCGATATCCGCCTTCTCGTGTCAGATGGTGTAAGATCTCTTAATTAAGCATCCGGGCTATCAGATCGTATCTCTTAGATCCCGCTATCCACAAGCAGCGTGCGGGAGCCAAATATAGAATGGATCCACTCCGCCTATTGACATGCTTTTTAGACAGTCAGGCGGCCTTCTTAATATGACAGACTCCACATGTCCTCTTTAGCACTCTATGCTCCAGGCGAAAGCACGCGAAAATTGGCCTCCAGGGTTGATTGTGAAGTCCTCGTTCGTCAATGCCTTTGCATAAAGCAAGCAGGCTGTCATCAGTTGTTGCTTGGGATTCCGTAATAGCTTTCTGGGACTAGCATGCTCTCTGCCTCAAAAGCTGTCCTACACTGGTTACCGCCGCCGTATCCATAACACTGATGCAGACATTGGTGTGACATTGTCGTTGCGTTAAGTGAAGATGGTGGGTAATAGCTTGAACGCAAGATGTCGCTACTCACAGTCAAGGTCGAATATATGTCTGATTGCGCGTCTGGGAGATCGTAGGTTCAAGATTCGTAACGGTGCAATTTGACGGTACGGGTACTACAGCTGGGCCACCAGCGAGAACGCCGGGTGTTGAAAATGGAAGGGCCTTAGCGAATATTGCAGCTATGTCTGCCAGCAGTAGTACGCAGAGAGGAAAGCGAGACATGTGAAATGAATGACCAGATCAAGGCCTAAGTGTTGGTGTGCTTACCAGAAGCGACGTCTAGCAGTCCATGTTTTCAATGTCCCCAGTCCCTGCAAAGGTGTATGTGTGGGAAAAGTCGCAAGCTATACCTTCTTCTTGCCAGTTTTTCGCATAATCGAGCGTAGGCCTAATGCAAGACTATTGAGCAAGAGATACTATAATATGGCTCGATCGAGCTTGTCTATTTTCGGCGTACATTGTGGTCAAAGAGTGCAAGCCAGGGTGACAGATAACATCCGACCCCTTGTGATGCTTGGCTTTCAAGCTGCAAACAACCAATCCTCGGCATAGTGCACCGCTTGGTGTTTGGAAAGGATAGTGTTACAGCGATGATGGCTCGCAGCGCCGTGAAACATAGTGCTCTAGATGTGACGTCATCGACCCCTAATGACTTTGCTCACGGCGTTGGAGTTTAATTGAGCTCAATAACTTGTGAAGTAATTCGACGTGGTTGAGGTTGATGAGAATTTTGGGCGTCAAAAGTGACCCAGTGTTCAAGTGTCGAGACATGGCGATGACGACACCATTCCACTCATCAGGATGTTACCTGCTACATCAAGCCACCAGCCAACAATTACAATAACCGACGTTGATCTGCATTTAGTCAGACCTACATAGCACAGCAAACCAAATTCAGACGCAGATCAAAGGAACAAATTCTCCCAGCACTAACATGGCAGCACCACACAGCATCACTCTCCAATCCCTCTCAGGAAAATACACCCTAAACAAATCCTACTCTGACGACTTCAGCAAAGTCCTCGCCCTCCAAGGCGTCAACACACTTATCCGTAAAGCCGCAACAGCAGCCTCCATCCACCTCACCATCTCCCAGCCCTCTCCGGACAAGATCAAGATGGCCCAATCCGTCACAGCCGGCAAGATCCCCGGGACAACAGAAGACTACACGCTTGACTGGGAGTGGCGCAGCAACGAAGATGGCTTCTTTGGGACAGTCGAGGGGCGCAGTCGGTGGGTGAGTGTTGATGAGGGAAGGGAGACGGAGATCGTGGAGGGCGAGGGCGAGTGGATTGAGGGGGATAGTGAGGGCATGCTTGTCCAGGCTGAGGGGAAGAAGCCGGATGGAGAATGGGGGGCGGCGCATCTGTGGGGCTTTGAGGTTGTGGAGGGAGAGAGGAGGCATACGAGGAGGGTTCTGGTACAGAATAATAAGGGGGAGAAATTAAGGGTGAGGATGGTGTATGACTATGTGGGTGAGTCGGCGTGAGGTGTTTCGTGTAAGCAGTCGTGTTGTTAGGTAGTATCAAAGCAACCTGGACTGTATGCAGCTGAGTGTCTGAAAACGGAGACTGGTCTCATCTCTACGCTTTCTCATGATGCCGGCGAGCTAAGACTTATCCCCGTAGACATAGCAAAAAGGAAGGTCCTTAAGGCAGTACGCGGCAATTGAGCGATTTCAATATTCAGAATTGTAAAGTATTCTGTTGAGCTCGAGCTAATAGTTTGGAATTACATGAATACCTCGCTGTTGTAATTTGCAGACCAAGCACTTGGATGCTTGTCACTACTTCTGCTGCGGTTTAAACCTTTGAACCCCAGCATCTGCAAGTGCACAATTCTAAAAAAAAAAAGATTGCCTGCAAACCTTCCGCGACTACGGCTCCTCGCCTGTTGGGTCAGTCACTACATGTTGAAAAGGCACGTTGTGTTACTGAAAACATTCAGCTTCAAGCAGTCACATCCGCCCTCGGCGCCCATGCGGGATTGGATGTGACAAGCATTAGACGATGCCGACTTTGAAATGAAAAGTCGCTTAAGTGAAGCAGATCGTGTGCTGGGGAGCATCACTGGTGTGCAGACAATGCTAGATGTGAGTGCAACGGAACGGCATTAGGATGAAGCATGGAGGACCTCATCATACTTAAGCGCCGTAGCTTGAGGGTGATCGGTTTGGAAGGGCTCTCACGACACAAGTAGACAGGATCGACTGCGAGGGCTTCGCTGGGCTGGCGGTCCGATGGGGGGCTGGCTTGGAATTGGTGCGTTCTCTGGACCACGGTCGATGCGCTTGGTATGATGCATGAGGTCGCCCGGTCGGGTAATGTCTGCGATGGGATGTGTCGCTTGTTGAGTGGCTTGGTTGACTTGTGTGGTGTTGCGTGGTCGATTGCGGCGCGAGGGTCGATTGCGGCGCGAGGGCTTACCTTCCATCAAACTTCACCATGACACCACGTCGCTCATGCATGGTAATGCCAACCTCGAAAAGACATATGGTCTTTAAAACTACAGGTGATTAGCATGGGCGTCTTAAGCGCCTTCTTTTGTCTTGGCCCAGAACGCCGTGTCGCTATGCAATGAAACGGGGGATACTCTACAAGGTCCAAAGACCACTACGCTTCTTGCCCATGGGATAGACAAGAAGCGCTGCCATGAACAGACCAACGGTAATTCCGATGGCAATTTGTATCATGGATGCTGCCACGTTGAAGACGATGGTGTTGAGGCCGTCGGTGGTTGTCTGTTGTCTGTTAATTCATTGTGCTTGTAGACATTGAGATGAAAACATACATCAGCAGCTGTCGAGCCTCTGATAAGTGCCGATGCTGTTCTAAGAGCAGAATCGATAGCTCCACTAGAAGCAAGACTGCCGGGAACTTGTACGTATACGGCAGGTAGAAGCACTGCAGCAGCGACGCCATGTCTCACTCGACTGTAGAGATTGGCCAGGACGCCGACAGTGAAAGCCCCAAAGGTGTAAGCGATGGGCGCGGAGGAGCTAAACTTCATATTGGCGAAGAAGTTGACGGCATAGCCTGCGGTCGCGATCAAGATCATGGCCGGCATTTGTGAGTATTTAGCTTGTACTAGAAGCAATGTCAGTGTATGAAAGCCAAGATATTGAATGGGAGATCGTGGTGACGTACCTGTGAAGGTTACAAAGAACACATATAGTGGAACGAAGAGAAAATTCCAGTATTTGTTCAATGGATCGGTGCAAGTTTGTGCATTTGTCGCGTTCGAATCGATGGCTCCGTAGATGGCGGTACCCACGGTAATGCCGTATCCAAGGAAGAGCGAGTAGATGATGGCGAAGACAAGACGAATCGAGCCGGGGACAATAGCGCGAGACTGCAATTCTAGAGCAGAGCTGAGCACAAGCCATCCAGGAAGAATCATAGCAATAGCACTTTGGGCAATCGCGGAGAAGCAAAACAAACTTCCACCATTGATACTTCCAAAGGCGCGCGCCAAGCAACTCATCAAGACTAATATCTGTTAGCAAGATCACACTGAAAAGGATCTCCGAAGTACACACTAGTTGCTGAGATCTCAAAGACAGTGCTGTACGTCTTAGACAACGGCGAGACAACAAGTTGTAAAGTTCCGAGCAAGCAACCCAGTATAAGAATGATAGGCATGTCGACAAGACGTGCCGAGAAGAATACACTGACAGCTGCTGATGCCAAACCATACATGAGAACGCACAACCATACGTTGTGGCGATCTTTGGCGTTGATCACGTCGTTGAGTCTATGCATGGCCTCGTCGAGGTCGATAACATCGTGGAGCACCTCCTTATAGATTTCGTGGGTGTCCTTGAGCTTACCCAAGTTGACACCCTGCGCTGTGCGAACGATCTTAACTTCAGCCTGTTGATGCATTAGCGTTGATCTTCAACATGACGAAGTACTTACAGTGTGAGTTAAGGCATCGTCAAAGCTGATCAACATACACCCTGGGATGTAGAGGAATTGACTGTTGATCTCAAGAACTTTAGCTGTAGTGGCCAGGTATTCTTCCAATCGATGAGTTGGAGCTCCGAACAGCATCAAAGCACGACACATGCGGATAATGTACTGCTGGCGCTTGAGGATGTTGGCAACGTGGATCTTAATGCGAACATCCTGGTCCTCCTTGGCCTTCATAACCTTGGCCAGTATTCCTCCGCTGGTTGTACGCTTGGGTTGCGGGCGTGACGGCATCTCTTTCTGGGTGTTAGGGTTGGCCAAACGGGCTGAGGCCCCTATCAAGGTTGCCAATGTTTCCTGCGACTGTGCTGCCTTCTCTTGCTTGTACCACTTCTTGCGTGATGGTGTGGCGGCGCCAGATGAGCCAAGCTGCTGGTTGGTGGGTGGCGAGCTGTTATTGGTTTCTGAGGGTGTGGTAACATCGTTATATGCTGGAACTGGATTTTTGTAGGCCTGAAGCAGTTGGTAGAAGACGCCGCCCTGCGTGTTACCGGTAAACGCATACTCTTCAGAGTCCTCGGCAGCAAAGGGATCTGGGCTGTCGGTCGTATAATTCTCATAAGAACTGTTGGCATTGTGCGCCCTCAATAGTTGCTCGGCAGCAGCAACGGTTTGGTCGTCGACATTTGCCGTTTCAAGTGACTCGACCTCGCTGATGCGGCTGATGCTGGGTCGTTCTTCATGTTGGGGCGGTGGGATTTCGGCAGCGACGCTGTTGATCCTCACGCGTGTCCTGCCTGATGTCGCAGTCTCAGGCTGTAATGTTTGTGCCGGTTGTGGGAGTGAGATTTGTTTGAGTTCCAGTTCGTCAACACGCGTGCGGTCGGACGAGTTGGTAGATGAAGGCTCCATGATGCGCGTGGTGCTACTGCAGGACGAGAAGCAGGCGTCTACCACAGTAACGGCGAGAGAGACGGATGCTTTTATCGTACTGGGCAGCGTGCTGGTTTTATTTTATGTAGCTCCAAGCCCAAAGCTTCTTGTGAACCCTGGCGTTCTCGCGGGAGGACCCAGCGGCGCATGGTCCGGAGTTAACGTTAGTCATAAAAATCCCTGCCCGACCCAAAATAGAAGGAACGTACTCTAGCGATTGGATGTGCAGCCAGGGTTTTTACATCACGCGTCCCAATTAGGACACTGGGAACGAGAGGGCGACTGTCGCATCTGGGATGGTGCTTCCAGAGCCGCGTGTCATGACGAAACGCAAACGGAAATGGTGGCCAAGACACATTTCTAGAATGCAATTTTGCGCACTTTCTCCAGTACAAAACGTCAGTAAACTGGATCATGTCGCACCAAAACCCAGAGCCACAACGCAGATCCCCATCTCAATATCCCCGCGTGCCCGCGTACCCGCATGGACCCGACCGCCGCTTGTGTTGTCAAAACTTCCTTGGAACCGATGATATGATTTTCTGGTATCAGAGTTGACTGTCCGTGTTGCACAATAAGGGGCCGGGGGTTGAGCGCGCAAGAGTAGGACCTTTTGGAAAGCATCAATGGTTCTAGACCTATCGCTGAGCGCTATGGCCAGCACACTGTTGTCTTCTGGACCATGACTCCATTTGCACGATAGGGATATAATGCTCACAGCAACGTCACGAGGAGTGTAAAACTCTGCTGTCCATGCATTCTTACCGCCAATTGCTCAGAGCCTCATTTGCATCGCCAATTGTCGAGCTGCAACTCAAGGACTGGACAGACATGATTTTGTTGCCTTGCATAATCAAATAGACAATCAAGATGGCGGCGCGCCTCGGAGTGCTGTAGAGTTTGGCGCTTCCACAGTTTACTAGAGATACGCGATCACTTGGTACCGTCGCAAGAAGTAATCAGTCTACAACGACCTCAGGTAGCAGTCAAATGTTACCCCGGCGATAGAGCACCTCCACTGCGGTCCGATCGAGACAGCCGTGCATTGGTTATATGAGCAATGTCAACCGCACGGATACTTAGTCGACTGCACGGGCAGACCGCACAAGCAGATCTCTCTCTGCAGGAGGAGCTAGATGCATCCATAGGATCCGCAGTCAAATTTTGCTCGGTTGAGTTCTGTATACTGTGATTTCAAGAGTATCGATTTCGGGCGTCAACAGATGTATGCTGGTATGAGGCCACATACGCAGACGTGCAAGCTGCAGCAAAACACAGTTTACAAGCTCACTGGCTGCGCATCACTCTCCTTCGCTGTGTAAGAGATCCTTCCCGCGGGCAAAAAGAACAGCGCAATCAGTGCTCCTCCCCGGACCTGAGGATAACTACATATCGTTAGCGATTGGATCATAGCTACCATCTATACGAGGAGTGACCCACTGATGCGTCCCCGCACCAGGACTCGTCCAGCCCGCACCCTGCCACCCCTGCATGCCCTTCAACTCCGCCGTCTCGTCGATCTGGACAACGCAATTGATCTCGCCGTAGGGATGCGAATGGTACTGTCCCGAAAACACGTCTTTGGAATTCATGTACACAGTGGTGATGGAAAAGAACCTTGTTTCTTCCTTGGGTAATGCAACTTTGGACCGTCGGTAGTTTGCGTCTGAGATCTCGATGTTGGCCACCCAGCCTTCCTCCAGGCCCTGACGTGTTAGGCTGCAGAGATCCTCATAGATTGCGTTGCCGGGTCCGTAGTGAGTGTTGAGGTAGGCTTCGAGGTCTTTGCCTGGTGTTCTGGCCAAGATTAGGGGATGTGAGATGTTACTTTGTTGGGACCCACAGATTCTCGACCTCAGCGAAGAAGTCCTGACATCGCTGGAGTAGCTTCTGAGCTGTAGGATGTTGGGCGGGGTCTACTTCTGCGCCAGCTGTGTAGCTTTGCGGTGTCTGCGTCTGCGTCACAGTCGCCATTCTTGTTCTTCCTAAGCAGATGAATACAATAAATGCCAAAACAGAAAGAGAAAGATTTGGACGAAAGGCCGTTTCATGAGCAATTGACGTTGAGGTACCCGTCAAGCGTTGGAGCTAACTTTACCCCGCAGTGCGGGATGCAAGTTCGGTCCCCCAACGTTAGTAGCCCCAAGATGGTGATTTGAGGTTTACAGAATTCACACAGCGAAAATATGAGCAAATTGAAACTACTCCGCGCTAAGTAAGGAGCCGTAAACCATAATCACGCTCCTCAGTCCCGGTCACGTCTACGCTTCCTTGAACCACACTCCTCATCTTCGTCATCTTCATTATGACTTCTCTTCCTCCCCTTCGCCTCTGTGACAAACAGACTCGACGCCGTCTCCCTCACCGTCGTCGATGGATCTGGGGTCACACTCCTGTCAATGCCCTCACCATCCCCTCTCCCATTACCCTCGTCAGGATTCTCCAATGCCTCTCTCACCCGTTTCAAACCCTGCTCATCCCCCTCCAAAGAATCAGCCAACTCAGGATCAACCCAGCCCTCGGTATAACTCCCTCCGAAGTCAATAATCCACAGCTCGTCCTCACCATCCACCATGAAGTTATCCGCCTTCGCGTCCCCCCAAACGATGCCATGCTCATGCAGCGCATCAACGTACTCCTGAGTCTTTTTGCTCCACATCTCTCTCTTCTCCTGCGATATGCTTGAAGTCAGAAGTTTGGTAAGCGGAATTGGTGCCTCGATATGGCTAAGCAGGAAGCCCATGACTTCATCTGCGCTGTCTTCGAATCTGACAAAGCCTTCGAGGCGAGGCGCTTTTATGTCGAGTTCTAAAGACTGTATTTCCTGCAGCACGCTGATCTCGCGCTTCACAGGGCCCGGTTCCGCGCGCACGACGGGTTTAAAGAAGTACACCTCCCCATCCTGGTCCGTGACTTTCCCTGGGTGTGCGGGCTCGGGGAAGTCGACTTCGGAGTGCACTGTCAGCTGCGTGGCGTCGAACCAGGGCACGTCGATTTTCCGTATGTACTGTGGCATTTTCAGGCGCGGCACCAGCTTCTCTATCCGCGCGCTCAGCTCCTTGTTCTCCTCAACGAGCTCGGCAGCTAGCTCGCTGCCCGCTGCGCTCAAGGCGTAGAAGTATGTCGGCCCGTGGTACCAGTCGTACAAACTGGTTGGCTCGGGGGCGCGGTCGGGCGGCGCATGGGTTGCAATTATGTCGACCATGCCGTTGAGCATCCACTTCTTCAGATCCACTTCGGCGCTTGCAGAGTCCTGGTCTATGTCCAAGCCTTCTTCGTCGTCGGCTGTGACATCCACTGCGCTGTCATTGTCCTCACTTTTTTTTTGCTTCTTCCTGTTGCTGTTCCCATTACCCTTCTTTGTCTTGTCTGAAGATGAGGATGAGGATTTCTTATGTGCAGCGTCGTACTCGCGTTGCTCAGCATCGCGTAGCCCAGTGACTTTGTCAAGATACTCGTAGTACAACGTTTTATCCCCAGCTTTCTGAAAAGCCTCTGGGTCGGCAGTGACATGGAAGCGGACGTCGTTTGCCAGAAGCGTTAGGGCGGAGCGGTCATCGTTATCGTAGGAGAGGTGAAGGATGTGGATTGTGTCGCTTGACTCGTTATCTTCCCGCGCCATGGTGAGGATGACCTGCGAACTTCTAGTTTGTATCAATTGTTTTTTTTCCTTCAAAGAAAATCTCGCAGAAATGGTGTTATTGACAGGAAAACTCGCTACATTCATCTTCTATAAGCCTCAGGCTCCTTCTAACATCCCCCATCTCCAGCCCTCGAATTATTACTTTCAGTCTACATCATAGACAGTCAGATGATCGCCAGGTACGATCGCAGCTCCACCCTAGAGCATCCCCGTCGTCCCCTGCAGCCCTAGACTACTGAATTTCAAAGCTCTGATTGGTCATAACTGCTAGCTCAACACCTCATCCGGCAACGCCAGTACTTGATCAGCACTGGCGAGGACAGAACCCTTGCGCCGTCGCGTCAACGCGTTGACACGGTTGCGCGGTGTCATGCGATGATGTTGTCATCGATCGAAGGACAGAGATCGCCCACTCACCATGATAAGGTACGTTTGTGCTGAGCAGCGACGTCATTCAAAGATGTGATGTGGTATCGATAGCAGGTGCTATCGCGGTGGTTCGTGCCCTGCCAACTCAATGAAATCATCAGACTTTAATTTTTGTATCGTACTTACAATGCATTTACCATGATACGTTCGTATCATCACACTAGTTGTGAGAATAGGCGAGTGAGGACTGAGGAACAAACCTGATCGGGTATAACTATCTACAATGCCGTCCTTCCACACAAACACTCTTCGTTAATAGGCAATAGTGTCGACGCCATGTAAAGACAGACTTGAGGTATCTCGTAGTAATCCAACGCTACGCTTTCCAAACGCCGATATTCCCTGCATTGCATGCATTACTTACTTTCGTGACTTCGTAACATGTACCTCCGCTAACGGCGAATACAACCCAACCCTGCTCTTCCCTCTCTATTGGTATAATCCGCCCAGCTCCGCCCCTCAATTCACGTCTTAACGCCCAACACTACTGCCGCCCCAATTACTCGGACTAATACTCGACAGCTTGCTCGAAATGCTGCTCTTGCTAAACCACGAACTCGAAATCACACTCCCGCCATAACTGCCCCCGAACCCAAACTTCCACCACTTGCCCTTGCGTTTACTCTTAATACCACCACCCAGACTTGTGTTGCCTCCCTTCTTATCCTCGATCTTGTCTTCCCACTTGAGTTTCGTGTCCATGGCGGCGTGGATGCTGTTGATGATGAGAAAGGACGTGGACCCGACAGCGCGGAACAAGGCAAGGGCTGCGACACTCCACAGGATGAAGGTGAGGTAGACGTTGTTGGTCACTTTGCGGCCACCGTACGCTTCAGATACGGACATAGCGAGCACGGCGTTGGAAATCAGCCAAATGACGACCATGTAGGTTCGCACCGCGCGGTAGTAGTCTTCCTGTTGTTGGGACTCCGACATGGGTTTTTCGGGAACTTCAACACGGTCGCGCAGGTTGCGCAGCGCTTCGTCGTAGCCTGAGTCAATGTCGAGTTGCTCCGAGGGCATCTCAAGTTCCACGACGTTGCCGGCTTTGGCTTTGGCGTCTCCCAAGTCGGTTTTGGCCACATTGTCGCCTTTAGTGCCCCATGTGATGTCGTGGGTGTTGCAGAAGGCGTACACTTGCAAGGTTGCAATATAGCTTGGCAACAGAGCGAAGTATTGCGCGGACGAGGTGAACATGTGCCAGGGATCGAGGTACAAGAAGGACATGAGGAAGTAGAGACCGACAGTTGTCGCAGTCGAGACAATGAGGTTGGTAAAGGTGTTGTTTCCAATCGTTTTCGGGGCGTCGTTGTTTTTGAGCTGATAGACGACGATATAGATTGACGCGAATGTTGTGTACGCCATGATGACACCGTAGCCAATCATACTCCACAAGAACATCTTTTTGGCACCCTGGGGACGATTTCCCATGGAAAGGATGAACTGCATGCAGATGAGTAGCGTACAGGTGTAGCGGAGGATGTAAAATATGACTTTGCCAATGCTGTGGCCGAAAGGATCCATCTCCGGGTCGGCAAGAGAACCAGCAACGAAGTAAAAAGTGAGATAGAAGTTGGCGAGCGAGAAGAACGTGAACATGAGTTGCACGAACTGGTAGACGAATTCAATATGGAGGAGGATTTTGCGCCAAACGGTGTGGTCTGTCGACCAGACTTGCTTGAAGTGGAGTAGCGAGTAGACAGCGGCAAAGAAAGCGCCGTTGAGCCAACGTCGACGCTGTGAGATGAACTCAGGAACGGAATCTGTACATGTCAGTGATGTTCCGATGTGCAGATAGAAGGCTTTGCTTACCAGGCACATCAGTCTCACCTGTCGCCGCCTTGACGTACTTCAAGACCCACTGCTCACTCCGCTTCGCAACCAGCTCCCAGCACAGAATACGATCCTCAGCAAGATACATATTTGCTGTAAACACATCCGCATCTTGACCGTGTAATGTCTCTCCTTTGAAATATTGGCTCAGTGGGCCGTGTCCAGTGTGGTCATTCTGCAGGGCGTGGTAACGGTACGCTGACAGCGCACCGGGCAGGACGGTAATGTATCCGAAAACTGACTCAAGCGGCTTGTCTAGGATGTTGGACATCTTGTACTCGAAATTCTGCGACGCAACGAGTGGGTTGAGAAGCCCCAGCCAAGCCTTGCCTTTGCCAGCCTTGATCTCACCAGCAGCACCAGCCACTGACGAATCGGTATCGAATGCTTTCCAGAGATGATACAGAGCTTTCGGTCCTGGTTTGGTTCCCACATCGAGAAGAATGCAAATGTTGGGGTTCAAAGCACGGCCAAAGGCGTTGAAGAACCAACGATGCGAGTTGAGCTTCTTCGAGTTGGCCTCTTTCAAGCAGAAGATCATCTGGCATGGTACGATACCCTTCTCAGCGCCCTTGAACTTCAGGTCTGAATCTAGCGAGACCTGTGTCGTGTACTCGTATACGTGGGCCGTGACTTCGCGCTGGTTGACGTGATTCTTCGCGATACCCTCTTGGAAGCACCCCATAGCAGCAATGGCGTCCAGTGTGCGTGGATGTACTTTGCTTCGTCCGTCAGAAATGATGCACACGACAATCTTTTGCCATCCGTCCTTTCCCCATGTCCTCGACTTCATACGAGAGCAGAAGTGGCTGATATTCTGCATGACACCATGCATTGTCCGGGTGAAGTCGATCTCGTTCTCGTTGTACATGGTGATACAAATAAACAGCTCCGTTTCGCGCTGGGAGCCGATATTCTGACGGAGCTTGTACCCTCGATCCACAAAGTCGTCTGGATCACAGGTCACCGCCGTGTAGCGCATGTGTGTGAACTCGATGTCGTCTCTTCGTGGCAGGAAACTGTACAGAATGGTGGGGATCTTGCACTCTAGAATCAGCTCGCCGTTGATCAGACGAACCTCTTTTTTTGTCATAACAGCCTCTCGTGCTCCTCGTCGTGGCATTGCACCGGAGGGCGCAGGTCCATAATGCTCGTCCTTCCCATCAATGTTGGTGTAACCTCCTTCTGTGTATGTGTCGTCGGACATGTAGGAGCCTCGTGGATCGAAGTCGGGGCGCCGATTGTACGTCTTATCGTCGTCGAATGGGTCGTCATCAATGGGAATTGCGGTCATGTCGCCCACATCTCCTCCCATCTCTCTTTCGCGCGTCATTGGCTGCGCACCACCAGAAAATAGTGGCTGGGGAGGCAGTGGCTGGGGAGGCAGTGGCCGCCTAGGACTGCCCGGCCGCGTTGGACTCCCTGGCCTTGGGCTGCCGTCGATGGTCTCGGGCTCGTATTGTGTCGATGCGGGGGGTCGCGCATAGTCGAAAGAAGTACGTGTGGGCGAGTAGGAGCGGTCGGACGACATCGGCCTGCGGTAAGGCTGGTACGGTGGTGACGACCCATTCAGCGGCGGTGGCATGTTGGGCGCCGTATCCAGCACTGACTGCGTGCGCGACAGGTCCGAAACACTCGAGGCAGTGGGATGGTATACGTGCGAGAGAGGCTCTGTTGGTCTGCGGAGGGGTTGCATTGGTAAGCCATGGTCATGTGGGACGAGCTTCGGTTTGGACGCGTAGATGGAGTCGCTCAGGCGCGTCTGGAGCGTCTTGCGGCGCGGCATGGGCTGCGACGGCGCCGCCTGCGAAGGTGTCGCGTTCAGCGCATTGCCGGCCTCGCGCAGGAAGTCGACAATGTCTGCCTCGGCGGCCTTTGTCTTGCCCACCTCGGACGGTGTCATCTTCTCGCCCAGCGCGCCTGCGTTGCTGTTCGCGCCGGACATGAAATCTGAAGCGTCGTCGAACGAGCGTCTTCTGAAAGGGAATGAGACGTCAATTCCGCAGTGACGAGACGGAATGTACAAGGTTGACAATGAAAATGGAAAGTCAAAAGAGACACAACAGAACAAAAGGCACTCACTGGTAGCTGTCCTCAACGTTTGTCAACAAGCGCATTGTCGCGCTCCCTTGCATCGACGGCAATAGCTCGTCCTCGTCGTATGCAGGTGGCCGTTGATAGCGGCCGCCATCCGGTGTACGGGACCGGTCCATCCTTGCGACGCGCGCCGCTGTGCACGCTGTAGAAAAGACAACGCGAGAACAAACGCAGCACTACAACGACTGTCCCCTGCTATGCTTTGGGTAACGATGGAATGCGCTCAAAAATTGGGTATGGATGAGTCTCGAAATGGATGGGGCTGCGGTCTTAGGGCGGCATGAGCTGTCGGACGCTGCGGATCGTGGGGCTGAATGCTGTTGACGCTGCGGGCGTTGCTGGGACAACACTCGCTAAGCTTACTTATAGGTACCAGGCGGCCTGGCGCGTGGCTGGGACCGCGCGACAACTCATACCTAATTTGGTCCTCCGCAGCAGATCCACAGCTGGCCGTGCTACCAGAGCGCTGCTGTGCTCTTGTTGGTGCACACGTTTGAAACATTGGGCACTGGTTGCCATTGGGCTCTCGCGTTGCCATGCTGCCGGCACTGCATACAAGCGCTTGCCATGCTCCTCTGGGATACCAGGCGCTTGACTCTTCCTCTATGATGAGAACGCTCTAAGGGGTGCTGTGAAAAACCTGCTCCCAGGAAGTGAGAAGAACGCGCATACCAGGTAGCGTGGCTTGGCAAAGCTGACCGACGAATCTCCCCAGCCTCCAGAATTCCGGACCTTGTGGAAACAGAAACTTGTCGGTAAAGGATTCGCAACACATGGCTGATGACATGTTGGCGTTGTTGATGCAAAAGACACGGAGCAAAAGTGCATCGCGTCCTGTTTGAGAGCTATTGTGTGTGGCTCTACAACCTCATTTTTGAGTGGTGCAGAAGGTCGATTTTCGTGCACTGAGCCGAGGCGTGCACTGACCCCCCGATTACTGTAGACGACTTACATCCCAGGGGCAGTCCCTACCAACAGAATCACGCGATTTGCAGAGGTACACGTCGCGCGCTGTCATCCACATCTGCCTAATCACAGAAAAGACTCGACAAAGCTTGGGAGACGTACCTAGGGATTGATAAACGACTCTGGCAACTTTTGACTGAAGAATCACGTGGACAGCACGTGTAGAGGCTTCCAGACAGACCACGCTAGCTTACTATAACATCTTCACACTGCAGAACAATCCAGCTCTTACTCGTTTTTGGGTAGTGGCCACTCGATCATGAAGCGGCCTTTGGTGAGCATTGTCTCGAAACATCAGGTTTTTATGCCCTCACGACGATCAGTCCAGAACGACGATCAGTCCATCGGTATGGCGAGTGGGATTTGAACTTGGAAGCAAGTAAAAGAGATACGATTGCGCGGTGTAGACAAATGTGCCAAGAATGCCCTGTCAAATGTGTTATGTTATAACTTAACCAGGTGCTACACTTTAAATTGTTCCTACTTTGTAAATTGCGTTCGCCTGGCTGGATAGCTTGCATAGTCAAACCATGTGGCCAACTACGCTCGTGCTTTCAGGAAGCCGCTTTGTGCACCAAACTGGCAAACGTACCTACCTGGGTGTACAAACGGCAGGCACTGTCTAGACAATGAAACACTTCCTATATATTGTGTCCATGTTTCGACATCGTTTCTTGCTCCACAACACATGCACAGTGTACCTACAACCCTATATACACCCATTTCACCACTGTCTATATACTTTTCACTGGACTCCTTCGCGGATCTTGTCATCGTTCACTTCACGGCTCCGACATTCACAATGTCGTACTGGACCCTCTGGATAGCGTACGCTTCACTGGCAATTGAAATGGCATCCCCCATTAGCATAATGAGCGCGTCCACGCTGCACCAGAGAGACCACCCAGCTACAGCATCGACTGAGAATCTGCAGCGAGATCTGGTTTTCACACACATTCCTTCACAGCTGCCCCCCGTAGTGAAAGCAATCGAGCCTGGTCAGAGGACATTGTGCATGTGGATCCTGTTTCTATATCAGCTTTACTCCCATCAGCCATTTGATCCAACAACCAGCACAACCAGCATACCAGAAGCAACTCCTCCTACCAAACCCGACCATAAAGCTGCTGAGCGGCTTCACCTCATTCTCCTTCGACATGAACATGCCAGCCATGTTGGCGGCCGTGTACATGACCTTTGTCGTGCTGTGTGGAATCTCGTACATCTGACCTACCAAGGCTGCGGCATTCAGCGTTGTCCTATCATGTGCATGGGTAGGATTTCTCATGTTTGACTACCGCTGCAAGTCCAAGTCACTTTCCCTCTTCAAGACTCTAGGCATGCTGGGCCATGTCATTCCTTCTCTGGCATTATACGGTACTTGTGTTTACGCTGATCTTGCAGAAAACGGCGCTGACGTTTGGATCATCGCCCTGGTGATCTTCCGGTACTGGCGAACCATCACACAGCTTTTCTTCTTCTTTCGTTACAAGCCAATTCATCCAACTGGTAACGATAGGATGAAGCCAAAAGATTGCACGGTTTTACTTCCAACCGTGGGTCCCGCTGGTAACGCCTTCTTCGAAGACCTGGTCGCTTCCATCCTGACCAACGCACCGGCTCGAGTTGTGTTTTCAACAAACACAAATTCCGCTGCCAAAGACGTTGAGAATTTCCTTGTGTCGTTTCTCCCAAAGTACGAGGCAGGTACTACTGCTTACCAGCAGCGCTACCACCTTGGTTCCACAGCAGTTGCGTCCAAGATCGAGATCATCGATGTCGGCTTGTCTAGCAAGCGCCAGCAGATTGTTGCTGGGCTGACCTATTCCGACACACCAATCGTTGCATCTGCTGACGATACTGCAGAGTGGTCTCCTGCTTGGCTGATTGAAGCTCTCGCTGCCTTCAATGACCCCAAGGTCGGCCTCGTTGGTACTCGCAAGTGGGTCAAAAACCTCCCTGCACCCGTTGTGAATCTTTCCAAAGGTGTTATATAATTTCTGGCTTCGTTGGTACGCACGCTTCTGGAACAACATGGGCGGTTTGTACCTCATCAGTCGCAACTTCGAGATCCAGTCGACCAACGCTGCCGACGGTGGTGTCTTCTGCGTCTCCGGCTGCTCCTGTCTGATCCGCAAGGAAATCCTGACTGACGAGTTTCAGCACGCCTTCACCAACGAGTTCGTGCTAGGTTGCGGTCCTGTACAGCCAGATGACGACAATTTCATCACTCGCTGGGTGCTGAAGAATGGCTGGGAGACTAAGGTACAGTGTCAGAAGGAGGCCACGATGACAACAGTCTTGGGTGCATATCCCACTGGCTTCAAGTTCTTCCCTTCACAATGTTAGCGCTGGTCTCGTTCCACCTTCCGCCAGAACCCGATCGCGCTGTTCATCGACCGCGATATCTGGTGGAAATGGTCCGTCACGGTATGGACGACCTATTTCCCTTAGATGTACAACGCTGCCTTGGTCTGGGACACTCTCGCACTCTACACGTTTGCCCAGACCACCGTCTATGCCGAGTCATCTTATCCCTGGCTGTTGCTCCTTGGTCTGCTTTACTTCATGCAGCTGACCAAGTTGGTGAAGACCGCAGCATGGTGGTGGGCGCACCCAATGGACTTCCTTCTGTACTTTGTGTTCCCAGCTTATCCACTCTTCACGTATCGCCACTCGATCATGAAGATCCATACGGCGTTTACGTGCCTAGACATGGAGTGGTCAGGTCGGAAGCTTCCACCACCAGAGGAGAAGGACAAGTAGGTCGGGAGTTTCTTCTGAGGACCGTCTGGGCCTCCCAGCGCATCGCCGCTCATCTCCACACCGTCCACCAGTCTCGATCACGGTGCCAGCGTCATGTCCGAAATAACGAAGCTGGAGCAGACGACTGAATCGTATGGGGGATCGAGAATGTTTCATTAGGCCAACAGCTGACGCGCATTTTGGCACATCACTTGTGTGTTGAGCTCCGTCCAGTCATTTCCTATCATTGATACTCAGCATTTTTCGCTGTCTTCTTGATGTCCTGTTTTCAGCGCGCATACACCCCACCAGTTACTTGCATTGTTTACCATTATGTAGACCTATAGGTTGATAGAGACCAGAACTCCACCATATCAAGCATGCAAGACGCCCTTCCAGCTATCTGGGTCCTTGCGATCTCCAGACCCCTTGTGAGCATTTTGATACGATCACCTGCAATGCCTTCGCTGGAAGTTCACCCCACTCCCCGCCGTAATATCGTTGCACGCAGTACCAGTGATTATATCTGGAGCAACACCTTCCTCAACCCACCTAACAAGGCCATTCAGGACATTCTCTTGCGGGTCCAGACCCACCATGTTCCGGCACTGATTACCGATAGCGCCGGCGCCGGGTCCGCCCTGAGCGCCAGATGGTCTCCAACTCCTAAACATGTCGAGGCTGAGTTGGTCTTTGTCGCCGGAGAGGTCTGACGTCCAGACCTCAGAAACGTGGTTCCCGTACTATTCATTGTCAACCAAGCACCGCAAAACGCCATCTGAAATCTGCGTATCTCCACGAACCACACGCTGCAAACTTTATCCTAAACCTCCGACTTCGTTAACGCAGGACTAGTCAAGGGGAAGACGGACGAGCGGGAGAAGAGTACAGATTCCGTGCTTGGAACCTCGTGAGGAGCGTGTGCAGATAGATGTGTGGAGGTGAGCACTGATGCAAACCCTTCCTTACTTGTCGCGTAGACTGCGATCTGAGGTTTTTTGGTGCCGTACGGGTGGGGTGGGGTGGGGGAAGGGATGAACAGAGAGCGGAAAAGGGCGCGATGATGGGTCGATTTGATCGGACGGAGGAAAAGCAAGGAGGGGGTCCGTCAGAAAAAACATAATAAGGGATTGGTGAGATGGCGGCGAACGCTCTCTCGGTTAGGTCGTTCAGCGATGACTAGGTAGTTGGAGAATGTAAACGTAAGCGTAACGTGGAGTTTCTAAATCCAGCAGTTGTTCGGGGGGGGGGGGGGGTTGGCATAGCAGCTCTAGTAGTCTCGAGAACGCGGATTGCCCCCACCCCCCCCCCCCCCCCCCCCCAACCCCCCCCCCCCCCCCCCCCCCCCCCAGCCAACCAACGAAACCAAAACCACTCACATGAAATCCTCCCGCCAATGACTCCGTACCTTCTGCCACCCGTCCCGCTCTCCCTTGCCCCCCCTCTTCTCCAGCCCCAGCCCGCGATCCACCCACTCCTGGCTGCCCATCTCGCTGAGCCTCGACAGCGCGCGCGCAAACGCAAACCGCTCCTCGTCGCCGGAGAAGATGCTGCTGTTCTTCAGCATCGCCATGTTCATGCCCAGATCGTCCATGAGCGAGCGCATGGCGTCGTCGAGGTTCTCGGTGTCGGTGGTGGTGGAGGGGGAGGAGGAGGCGTGTGAGGAGGCGATGGCGTCGCTCATTTCGGACGCGGAGAGGAAGAGTTGCGTTAGAGGGACGGCGGTGGTGAGGACGAGTTTGGCCTGGAAAGGGGGGGGGGGGGTTAGCAGGGTGCACAGAAGGGGGGGGGGGGGGGGGGGGCGGGGGGCAGGATGGGGGGGGGGGGGGGAGGTATGTAGGACGGGGGAAAACATACTCTACTCTCATACAACGCATCAATAAACGTGATGAAGCGCCTCGCCAAATCACGGCTCTTATGGTTCATCCCCGGCACATCAGTGACAATAAACGCCTCATACTCCTTGGTCAGCTCCAGATAATCCGCCGCGCCCGTCGCGCGCCCAATGAGCTCATTGAAGCTGAACCACGCGCACTTGCCGCTGGCCTTGGGCACCGTGATATCGCGGCCCCACACCTGATGGGTCGCGGCGTGCGGGGGATCGTGGTCGAAGTCGCCGAGGAAGCGGAACCAGCGGTCTGCATGGGTCGAGGCGCTGGCGTCGAGCGGGTGGTGGTAGACGCCGCTGGGCGGGCGGGGGATCTTGCGGTAGTCTGTTTGGCTGTCGAGGTTCAGCACGGTGAGGCGCCGCTTGAGCAGGTTGATGCACGGGATGAAGCTTTCGCGCTGGATGCCGTTCTTGTACAGGTCGTCTGGGTGTCGGTTGCTGGTGGTCACGATGACGGTGCCGTGCGACATCAGGGCTTCCATCAGGCGCCGGAGGATCATGGCGTCGGCGACGTCGGTGCATTGGAATTCGTCGAAGCAGAGGACCGAGGAGCGCTCGGCGATGTTGGCGGCGACGTAGGGGATGGCGTCAATGTCGTTGCCGTGGGCCATTTTCATCTTGTGCAGGTCTTTGTGGACTGACTGCATGAAGGCGTGGAAGTGGATGCGCGTTTTGCGGGTGATGTTTGGGGGGAGCGTGTCGTAGAACAGGTCCATCATCATGGTCTTGCCGGAGCCGACGTCGCCGTACATGTACATGCCCTTTGGTAGCGATTCGGGGATCGGCGGGAGGGTTGCCTTGGGTTCGGCAGACGAGAGGAAGGAGAAGAAGGACTTTTTGGGGGGCTGCAAGGATTCGATGGTGGGCTGCTGGACGGGCGGCTGTTCGTAGCCTGCGAGCATTTCATGGAGGTCTTGGAGGTTCTTGATGATGTCTGATCCCGTCAATAGACCACACGTTGTCTGCCTGAGTGTCTACAGTACTTCTCTGGTGTTCATCGTCCCTCAACCGCCCCGAGTCGACACGAGCATCATACTCGGCGATGGGTCCATGGGTTCTCTCTGGATCCGGCGAGTCTGTCCCAATCAGCACCCCCTCGTCGCAAGCATTCCATCCCACGTACACTCCTGCGCCACCTGTGCGTATCCTCTTGCGCCCAGCACTGCTGTTTGCCGTCTAACTCGCTCGAAAGCTACTATTGTGCCAGCACGCCCAGCCCGAGCACTTCCTCGACTCCCCAAGCTCCTGGCACAATCCGTGCATATCGTCCTTCTTGGGAACGCGCCAGCACTCGGTCTGCTGGCCAGTATTCGCCGCGGCGCAGCTGTGCGCGAGAGGGTTCTTAGCCCGCGCAGGGCCTCGGATGATGTCATGTCCGAGTTTCGCAGGGTCCGTAGGGGTCTGCTATATCATCGCAAAGCCAAGGTAAAGAAGCACGCGCGCAGGGTATCACGCAGTGAAAGAAACGACTATGGAAGTGGTCAAATGTCAGGCATGTGCCAGCAACCAAGGTTCGGAACGTCTAGCGTTGCGCGTGGCCGTTGCGCGCGGGTAGTTTTCGCGGGACCCTCGGCATCGGAAATAACGTGGTGCGCAGGCGGCGGCTGTCGGCAATTGAACAAGCGCCGAACGATGTCTCAATATCACGATGGGAGCAGGTTGAGCGGTGTGTTGTTGCAACGCGTTGTATTCGACACACCCGTCACGCATCAGACTTGCTCCTCAGTCTCCACGCTTTCATACCTCTCACTTCCACCTCCACGCGCGTACCTCATCTTAGGGATGTCGTCCACATCATACAGTCTCGTGTAGTCGACCCTCTCACCTCCAAGCTTTGCAAAACCACCTTCTCTCTGCCCAAACACCGGCGCGCCATCGCACCAGAAGTCTTTGCAGTTCGTGAGAATGCCTCGTGAGAAAGGATTGCCACGACGCTGCCGACGGGCGCGCGGTTGATTCGCGTTCGACCCGTGAAACGCAATGGCCACGAAAGTATCCAGACCGAGCAGCCTCTTCCACTGCTCCCATAGCGAGTGCTTTGGCTGCGGGCGTTTGGGGGCATCGCCTGTGTCCTGACCCGAGCCGAAGCCATTGGTGGGGGCGTTGCCCGCCGGGCCTGTACCAGCGGCTCCTCCAGCAACGTCCTGGGAAGTGTCGCCAGTCGTGACGAAAGACGTGACAGCATCGGCGGCCGTGTCAGAATGAAGGTGTCCGCGCATCGACTCGTATGTGGTGAGATTGCGCGCAATCTGTAGAAGCTGCACGCAGAGAAGCATGCTGACCCATGTGAGCTGGAACGCCGCCCAAATGGAGAGAACGATAGTGAAAGGGTCTTTGTTGAGTATTTCGCAGAGATCGTCCGAGAGCACGTTGCAGTCATCATCTTTGGGCTTGGGGAGGTTGTCGATGTAGTTCCAGGCCAGGCGCAGCCAGGCGAGAATACCGAATTCCATGAATAGGACGTAGAGAACGAAATGACGGTGGTTGTTGTTGGCCACGCAGTTGTTCACCCAAGGGCAGTGGCTGTTTGTGTCAGCCATGATGCTTGCCTTTCCTCGGATACACTCACTGGTCACTCTTCGCAACACAACGCTCGCAACGCTTGCAATGCTTGCTGCGCAAGGGCTTCCTGACCATGCAATTTACACAAAAGTGATGTTCGTCGAACTGTCGTACTTCCATCAACTCGTCAATAATGGCTTTGGAGGCGTTCCTGCTCGCCGACTTGGGCACATAGCCTGGGTCAGACGACATGGTGAAGAAATAGAAGTAGGCCGTGAGTCCGAAGCACGTCGCAAAGATGATGTTGGTGAAGAATGAGGTTCGTAACGTGCCTGAGAGCGTTAGGGAGTTGAGTGCTGCGGCTGAGATGTAGGCATTACCTGGTAGCACTGTCGTGATATATCGTACTCCGACCCAGAACAGAGTCGCCGCGAAAATGCCGGCCAGGAAAGGCTGTAGACAGTCAGCGTCAATGTCAGTGCAATCATGCATGTCACACAAACTCACACTATGGTGTATGTTCCGCATGTTCGAAGGCCCCCACTGCAACAGCTTCTGGGCAACCATTTGCATAGCATAACTCGAGATCAACGCCAGCGGCACACCGACAAACACCGGGTAGTAGCTGACCAACCACAGTGCAAGGAGCAGAATGGCAAACGGCCAGAAGAAGATGAACCTGGACAGAAACCACTTGGTGTCCTTGACTCCAGGAACAGGGAACTCTTTGGGACTCCCGTCCGACTTGTAGCCCGCCTCGCTCAAGGCGCGGCGCCACTGCCTCGACGTGTTCATCTCCTCGGCGGTAACGGCGGGCGTCTTGCCGTCGTTGTTCTTGGCGAAGCGGTCTGCGCCGTACTCGAGCAGCTTCTGTATGCTGCCCTGGCTGCCCTTGACCAGGGCCCAGTGCAGCGCGGTGAAGCCCTGGTCGTCGGTGGCATAGACGTTGGCGCCCCAGCGCAGGAACAGGTCGACACAGGAGGGATAGCCCTTGTATGCGGCCCACATGAGCGGGGTGTGCGACTGCGAGTCGGGGATGTCGACGGGCATGTCCTGGTGCAGCAGCAGGACCAGCTGGTAGACGTTGCCGTCGAGGGTGGCCGAGTGCAGCAGGTTGAAGCCCTGGTCGTCGGTGAGCAGCGGGTCGGCGCCGTGCTCGAGCAGCAGGTCCACAATGTAGTAGTTGCAGCGCTTCGCGGCCCACAGGACGGGGGTCGCGACGGCGTCGCCGCCTTTGGCGTTGATGGGCGCGCCGGCCTGGATGAGGAAGTGGCAGAGCGCATAGTGGTTGTTGATGGCGGCCCACTGGCGGCGGGGTCAGCTGCGGGAGTGCACCGAGGAGGGGAGAGACATACGTGCAGCGGCGTGATGCCCTGCTCGTCCGTGTAGGTTGCGTCACACTTGCCGCTGTCGAACAGCTTCTGCATGGCGCCAATCTCGCCCAGGCGCGCCAGCTGCATCACGTCCTCCTCGACGGGCAGGCTGGGCTTCCTGTCGGCCATGTCGTCGAGCTCCAGCTGTCTGCTGCCGCTGCCGCTGCCGTTGCCGCTGCCGCTGCCGCTGCCGTCGGCGGTGCTTGCGGCCATCTCGGGGGTCCGCACTGGGGAGAATGAGGGCCGTCGCACGGGCGAGGGGAGCGCTCTGGGTAGGAGGGTGGGCAGAACGGGCACGCTACTGCGCTGTGGACATGGCGAGGGTGCCGTAGGCAGGACCGGTCAGAAACGCCTCGCGGGTGCGCAGAGTCCGCTCGTCGGGATTCACGGCTTCGTCAATCGTGCACTGCCTTTCCGCATGCGTGGCGCGCCGCGCAAGCCTCGGCGTTAGGCCCAACACCAGCCACACTCATCTCACCAATCAGACGCTCTGCATGGCTTAGTAATAACAGTGCTGAGTACCTGGTCAGAATCAACGTGCGTTTGAGTATGAGATAAAGCCACACCACCATATGGCATATGGTTGACACACGTACTTGGGCTTCGCAATCCTTGTATTGTGTCCAACGAAAGAGAAGAATCCCCAAACAGCTTTCCACCCTCTAGAAAACGCCATACATGCTGCATGTACCACCGACGCCACACGTGCATGTACCACCGACACCATACATACATGCACCACCACCACCTCACGCCAACATGCCACTAAACTCACTCCCCTCCCGCAGCATCTCCTCCGCACTCCCCGCCTTGATCAACTTTCCCTTGCCCAGAACCACACAATAATCCGCATTCTTGACCGCCTCCAACCGATGCGCAATGGTAATCACAGTGCTCTGCTTCATCTCCTCGCGCAGGACACTCTGAATGCGCTGCGCAGTCTCGAAATCAATACTCGCCGTCGCCTCGTCCATGATGAGCACAGGGCTCTTCCTCAACATGGCCCGCGCAAGACCTACCAGCTGGCGTTGACCCTGCGACAGCCCTTTGCCACCGCCTTCGATGTTGGTCGAGAGCGTCCAGCCGTGGGACCCTGCGATCTTGGCCAGCACCCCCTCACACGCCCCGTCTGAGTACTCGTCCAGCGGATCAAGGTTCTTCCGCATGCTGCCGGGGAAGAGCACGGGTTCCTGCGCGAGGAACGTGACCCGGGAGCGCAGCGCTTGTTTGTTGACCGTGGAGATGTCAACGCCGTCGATGAGGATGCGGCCGCTTTCTGGCGTGATGGTCGCGAGGAGTGAGAGCGCGAGCGTTGATTTCCCGGATCCTGTACGCCCAATTACTGCCGTGTTGCTACCAGCTGGGATCGTGAGGGAGATGTTCTGGAGTGCCGGATCGAGGTTCTCGGCATAGCGGATCGTGGCGTCCTCGAAGGTGATGGCGCCCGTGTATGTTGGCCAGTATGCCGGAGGGTCTACGGTGCCGGGCGATTCCTGCTCAAGGTCGAGGAGCTCGATGACGCGCTCTACGCTTGTGAACTGCATCTCCAGCTGACCGTAGATTCGGCACATGTACTCGGTGTACATGACGAATCTGCTCGCAGTGATCAGCACGAAAGCTGTCAAGCCAGCGCTGATGCCTGTGTACACAGCAATAAGAGTCATGACGAGTGTAGCGCTCGCCGACATGGTACTGAACCGAAACGACAGCCAAGCTTGGAGAGACCAGTAGAAGTGGTCGTTCTTCTGGAAGTTGTCAACAACCTCAATGACCCGAGCCTGGAAGCGCGGTTGCGCGTTGAAAGCGCGAACCGTGGTCAAGCCTTCAACGAGTGCGCCAAAGTTGGACATGAGTGGGGACAGGGAGACCATCTGTGAGTATTAGCACTGGGTCTGCAGAGATGTGCATACGGACTTACCTCGAGCCGCCTCAGGCTCTGAGAAGTTGGCAGGAAGCGATAGAAGTTATAGATGAATCCACAACACAACAAGAGCCCAAATGCGAGAAACGCTGGCGTGGACGACAGAATCACCACGATGCAGCTAACGAAGCCAATCATCTGCCATCCAAAGACCGTGAATGCGGTACTCAATCCACCATCAACCGTGTTCATGTCGCTGGTCAACCGATTCATCAAGCGTCCAACTGGAGTGACGTCGTAGAATCTGAATGTTGCATGCGCGACCTTCTCCACGGCTTCTTTGAAGATGGACTTCGCAGCATTGTAACCCACCCCAAACATGATTACATTTGTAAACCAGAACAGCACTGCTGAGCCAGCAACAAACAGGAAGAAGCCCCACAGCCACGGTACGACGTTCTCGGCAGGTGGTGGCAGAAAGTGGAAGATGCCGTCATTGTGCTTGCCATCGTAACCTTCGCCCCAGGCCTTGATGAACCAAGTCTCGGCAACATCGAGGACACGGAAAAGCGCCATGACCACAATAGAGATAGCCCACCATTGCAGTGTACCGGCCTTGATGTAGCGCCAGTACACTTGAAGTTTGACGCCGCCCTCAGCTCGATGTTCATCTTCAATAAACTTCTCAGGGATGGCTGCAGCTTGCTCTTCCTCTCTTTTCTTCGCATCCTCCTCCGAGAGCGATTCGTTCGTCTGTGCTCTCTTCAGCGCGTTCCGGTCGTCTTGCTTGGTCGGTTCGTGGATGGTCGCTCGCCCGTGGTCAAGCTCAACCCACTGCCTCGTCAGGTCATGGCAAAGCTCGGTCCTATGGGTGACCAGCACTGTGATTCGGCCTTCGACTAGGGCGCTGCCCAGTAGCTTGTGCACGATGAAGTCAGCAGTTTGATGATCCAGCGCAGATAGTGGATCGTCAAGTAACAAGACCTTAGCCCTGCTGTAGACGGCGCGAGCAAGAGCCACACGAGCCTTCTGTCCTCCAGACAATCCAATACCGTTTTCGCCGATGTTCGACAAGTCGCCATGCTTGAACTCGACCATGTCAGGTATCAGCGCGCAAGCTTCCAAGACCTGCTTGTATCGTGTTTCTTCATAGGGCTCTGAGAAGAGAATATTATCACGGATGCTCATACTCTGCAGCCAGGGTGTTTGAGCACAGTACCCCACGACCTGGTCTGGACGAATGAGCTCGCCAGCAGTCTTGTCGAGCTCGCCAAGTAGCGCCTGTAGCAAAGCTGTCTTACCCGCAGCAACTTCACCGTAGATGACGGTCAGCCCTAGTGGGAAAGACAGGGTGATGTCCTCAAGCACGTTCTTTTCTACGCCTGGCCATGCAAACGAAGCATTTTGAAGACCCAGATCATCAGATCCTTCAGGAACCACAGCAGTGTCTTCCTTGTCAGGCTCAGCCATGAAAGATTCAATGCGACCCATCGCAACGTAGGCATTGAGCAGAGTCGTAATGAGAGGAGGCAGAGCTCCCAGGTAGGACTCCAACAGCCTGAAGAGATCGATTGCTGGGAAGATAAGATCAACGCTGAGCGGCTTCCCAGCTATCTTAGTGAATGCGTAAAAGGCGACAGCCGGGAACAGCCCGGATCCAAACCTCATGATAAAAGCCAGCGATGTCTGAAAGATGATTTGCAGAACACGCAGATGCAGCTCTGCCTGTCTGGACTCAAGAATGCCCTTGAGCCATGCTTCGTGCCAACCATACCAACGCAGATGTCTGATCGACTCGATGAATTGCGTGGTACGCTGTAGCTTCTCATCCGTTACCTTTCTGCGCTTCTTCTCGAAGTAGACTTGATAGCGCGCAACAAGAACACTGAACAGCTGCGTGACTGCGAGAGCAAGCACACCAAGTAAGCAGGACCAGCCGAGCATACGCCAGATGAGCAGAGTGGATCCAATGACTCCGAGTGGCTTCACTACGATGTCGGAGAACTCCCAGAAACGCTGTGCGATTTCGTAGACATCGTTGCGCATGAGATTGAGGATCTTGCCCATAGATGCGGCGGCACTTTCCTCCTCTTTCTCCTCCTTTTTCTCCCTTGAAACCAATGATCTGATGCGGGACCAGAGGCCGCCCAGCCTGCTTTGAGGTGCGGTCTTCACCGGCTGGGTGGACGCACTGGTCTCGCCATTAGGCTCAGCACTGGTCTCGCCGTCTGCATGATCGTTTGTATCGCCATTTGTATGGCCATTGGAGATGCCACTTTGCGTCTCTTCCTTAGCTTCCTGTTTTGCGCCTAGGATCTTGCGATTGAGGGTCTTCTCATATAGCATGGTGATTAATTGACCTCGTGACCTTTCGTATGCGCGTCGCTGATACCAAAGATTGAATACGTTACATTGTGAAGACAGCAGGCGCACGAACAACGAGATGAAAGCATATGTGATGGTCGCACTGCGAGGTGACTCGGGGTCTTTCATTGAGCCTAGGAGCTGCTGGAGCAGAACTGGTGTCAAAAGCGCTGTATAACGTCAGTATTAAATCATATGGGGGGCTGAGAAGGTCTGACTTACTTGCACAGAGTCGCAAAAGGTTAATACTTGTCGTTCGGAAGGCATCCATGCCATTTGCCACGAAGACTCTTCGCGTTACTGACCCTTCCAGTTTCCGGAAAGCCTCATGGAGCCGTGCATGCTTGAACTCCCATCCAAGGTCCCATACATCTTCGTCATCCATTTTGCGCGTGATGCCCTTCTTGATTAACGGGCCCATCCATGATACCGTCATGTATTGGAATGGAGTCAGGTTATCCTCTGGCGTCCTGAGCTTTACTGTAGGCGGGCCGTAGACAGGGCTAATGTCTTCATTGGGAAGACTTGGGTCCCTCATAGGCATGTTCAAGATGACAACAATCCCCGCGAAGGCTAGAAGTGGACCCAGAGCGAGGACAGGTCCCCCTGCGTTTGACAGGATTACTGCTAGGTCAGAAAGCACGATAGAAGCAAATAAAAAGAGCAAAGAAAGTGAGGCCACCCGAGGTCTTTGAAGAACTATGATGGCAATAGCAATCGCCTGCGCTACGTCAGTACTTGCAACATCGAAGAATATGCATACTCACCCATGCGAGCGCAGGAACCGCGGAAGACGTGGCAACAAAAACAGGTATATAAACACTGCTGATTTGCTGGACAAGACCAATTGATGCAATAGCCAGCAGGCCATAAGTGGACAATGCGAACCGATGTCGCGGTGTGTCTTCAAAATCATCGGATTGGACTTTGCTTTCTTCCAACAACGGCTTCGTCCATGTTGGTCGATATGGATTGAGCAGTCTCAACGAGTATGTCAGCAGAATCAGCGCCCCCACAATGACCGGTATCAACGAGAGATACGGCCATGCGCAGGGGCTAAAAGTAGCCGATTGCGAATCCTACCACTCGTCAACACAGCTCATACTTCCAAAAATTGTACACGCACCCATGGATGCCGACATTCCGATATCGGTGGTATCTCGAAAGCCGGCCGGTGGTAAAACTCGTCAAGTTCGGATTGTAGTACAGGTCTCTGGAATTCCGCCATGACGATACGATAGCGCAGCGTGGCGAGACAAACAACTGCGCTGACGTTGAAATGTGATGTTAAATCAACACCCCCTCCCACCTCAAGCCCGACCTGTCAACAATTGAATCAATGGGCTCTATCATGGGGTTGCTCGTAGTTTTTGCGCAGAGCAGGCGGCAGTGCGATGAACGTTGAATGTCGGTGTACAGAGTAGGCTGCAGGCCGGGAGGCGGAAAGAGCGTACCGGTACCGAACACGCGCTAGTGGCGATCGTATAGGCGCGTATTCAGATGATTACCTCAATGCAGGTACTGGGTCGCTTTACATCATATTCTGAGTACTGTATTGGTATCGTGATTACGCAGGTCGATAATGAATGGATTCTTGCCGCCTTCTTCAGCCACGCTCAGAACCTTCTAAGGACGACGACTATGCGGACTATACAGCAATACGATAATACGTTTACGTAGCACCAGTCCTCTAAATCGCCCTACACCACCTCTCCAATCCACGATCGATACCTTTTTCCCCTTTGAGAATCTCACCTATCTCCTCGAGCGCGACATCACACCTACACATTCCGAATCCACCACTTTGACCCATTACAACAGGCATGATGAATCCCAGCTCCACTAGGCGTTCCCACTCCCGCTGTGCGACATCCTTACCCCATACTTTTGTCGTACTGCCACTAGCGCTCATTCCGCCTGCGGCAGATTGGATGCGCGCCTTGGACGCGAGCGTGACGTACTCGTCGTACGCCATGTTGAAGTTGCATGTATCGGAGTCAAGGATGATGTCTAGCCGAGCTGTGGCAATGAGAAGGGAGAGAGCCAGTGTGCTTAGCGAAGGAAGAACGGTCAACTTCGAATCCGGCGCGTAGAGAGATGAGGTTGGTGAGAAGGTAGTGTTAGGCCCAAGGGTGGCGGTGGGAAGCAGAAAAGATGTCACAACCGAAGGAACAGACTTCGTGAGGTGGAACGCTGGTGCGAGATGAGCAGTCAGAAAGGAGGGAGTCGCGAAGAGTTTCTGTAGTGGTGTCAACTGGGAGTCAGGGGAGAGAGTTGGGAAACCTTACTTCGACGTTTATGTTCCATTCACCAAGAACGTCTGTTGTTGGGTCCCTTTTCGATATCTTGACTGGCGTGGTCTTCGTCCCGCCGCCAAGAATACCTCGCTCTTCGATACTCAATTGATCAGACTGCACCACCAAACAAGCCTTACAAATCTCTTGGAAGGCACTGAATGTCTTCGCAAGACTCAAGTGGACGTAACGATGGCTGAAGCGACTCTTCACCCGCTTCTCCAGACTGTTTGTGACATCAATCCTGGTCGTAAGACCCAAGACAGCAATAGGGGCTTTGCGTGATTGAGCAATGTCGAACAGGTTGTACAACAGAGTCTGACGTGGATGTAGGGCGAACAAATCGAATTCGTCCATGACAAAAATGACCGCTTTGGCAACATGATCTGTATGCTCTCCCGTTTGTTCTGAGGGATGTGATAGTAGCGCGAGCAGCGTTTGCAGTGTATCGGCATAGTTCTTGCCTGGGCCACTGCCGTCATCCTCAACTTCCATTTCCTTACCAAGCTGTCGCCAGATCTCTCGTAAAGCAATCTTGTCATCCGTATGAACGAAGCCACTCAAACGTATTATGTGAAAGTCCTGGGCATTGTCCTTTGACACTTCTGACAGGACTTTGTTGACCAACGCTGTCTTTCCACTCCCCCGTGCTCCGATCAATAGCAATGAGTTGCCCTCGCCTGCGGTAACAGTGTGCTCTACCAGCTGATGTACGGACTTGTACTCTTCATCAAGGCCCACCAGAGGCGATGGCCGCTTGCCGGTGATACGTTCCATGACAATAGTCTTGAGCAAGTCCAGCTCGCGCCCCACCGGAAGGTTGCCGTAAGTAACCGCAGGTGCTGATTGTGTCTTCTGGGCGGATGGAGGCTTGTTGAAAGGACTTGGTTCGGTTGGATCGAGTACGCTCTCTAGAATGCTGTTGCCGTCGACTTCGAGGTCATCATCCTCCAGTACAGGAGAGCTTTCGACGTCATATCGATTGTTGATGTGATCAGCGCGATTCTCTCGACGTCTCTCGGCGGCTTTCTTGGTGGTGCTTGGTGGAGGCCGTCTTGCGAGCTCGTCCTCAGTGTCCGGAATTTCGGTTCGTGTCTTGGCAGGTCTGCTTCGTTTGATTGACTTGGAAGGCGTTGCAGCAACCACGTCCATCAAGTCGACCTTTTCTACGTCTTGATCTTCGTCATCTTCTGGGCTTCGCTCCTTCTTCTTTCGCCCCGTCGACCTTGCGACCGGTGTCTTGCGTGCAGCCGAACGGGGCGTCTCCATACGCTTCGAGGGCGTCGCCGCAGCCTCCGACAGCTCGTCAGGAGTACCTATGTCCAGGTCTGCTTCATTTTTGTAATTGCTGACCAAGCTTTTCAAAGCGCTCCGGCTTGCGCTTTGTACATTCTTGGTGGATTGTAGTCTGCCTCGTTTCGGGGTCGCAGATGGCTCTTGTAGCTTGTCGATGGTCGTTGAATGCTCTTTGGGGGCGGCCTTCGACCGCCTGGTGTCTTTCGCGTATGGCTTCTGCACACCCAATGCGCCCTCAATATCATCGAAGATGTCGTCGTCTTCGACTACTGCCGGTCTCGCTAATGTGCCATTGCTACCGTCCCTAGGCTTCCGCCTCCGCGCCGTATCCTGCCATACATCTGGCAAAGCCTCTCCTTTCGCTTTCGCTGCTGATCGAGAGAATCTGACCGGGGTCTTGTTGGTCGACTTCTGCGTAGGCGTCCTGGTTCCGTTTCGACTCGGCGTGTTGAGTTTTCTTCGCTTTGCGGAGCGCGGAGAATCGTCCATTGTTTTCGAAGATGTATGGAGCATGGCGCTCTATAGGTATTGCATCGTGGTGGCGAGCCAATGCAATATTGCGACTGTTGGTAAACAGCCGCAGCCATCGAGTCGCGTCCATCACTTCAGGTCACCCCTCGCTTATAGCCGTCGTATCCCTGCACCTCCCCCGGAACTCACTTGCACCTTCCCTAAAACGCGTCATCGTCAAGTCTTTCACTTCGCAGCAATTCTGAACACAGACCGGCAGTGCATGCCATGCTCAATACCAAGTCTCATGTAGCCTGCAACGGCCCGTCATCAGCCGCACCGCCGTTTGCATGTGCCGTCAGAGGCACCCACCAAACGCGCCCTTTGACAGCTAGCGCCGCTCACATCGACTTTATATATGGCCATGACGCTGCACAGCGTACAATGACACAGCATTGATTCAATTGCGCCATGACGCCCCATATGAACACAGAGATCGTTCCCATCCCTCAGTCGCAGAATCCCTCAGAAGCTGCTTTGACGGATGTTGAGTTGCTGCCGCAAGGTGCCGGAACCCCTCCCGAGAGCGGAGACGGCCACTCCCTGCCACCAACGGATGGAGGCAAGGATGCATGGTTGTTTCTGTTCTCTTGCTTCATGTTAGAGGCGATGATCTGGGGTGTGTGCTGCCACAAACCATGCTTATATTATGTTGCTAACATAAAAAGGCTTTCCATCAACCTATGGTATCTTCCAGGAGTACTACACCAGCAATGACTTTGCTGGATCTAGCAATCTCGCCCTTGTCGGGGCTTGCGCAATGGGGATCATGTACATGGACATCACGTTCTGGTTCATGATTCTTAAATGTTACCCACGTCTTCGACCCTGGGCGACGCCAGTCGGTCTGGTCATCTTGTGCCTTGCACTCGGACTGGGATCGTTATCCCAAAACGTCTTCCACCTCGTCCTTACCCAGGGTATCATCTATGCGCTTGGCGGCGGCCTCGCTTGGACACCTATCCTTTTCTATATCGAGGAATGGTGGGTGCGCCGACGAGGCTTTGCGTATGGAGTTACCATGGCCGGTCTTGGTCTGTCCGGAGCAATTCTACCCGTCATCCTGGAATGGCTTCTCCAAAACTATGGCTTTCGGACTACGCTGCGAGTCTGCGCACTCAGCTTCGTGGCTCTGAACTTCCCCATCCTCTTCTTTTTCAAACCTCGACTGCCACAATCGCAGGTCAATCTACCGTTCAAGTTCGATATGTCATTCTGGACATGCTCGGACTTCCTCATTTTGCAGTCGTGCAACCTGCTGCAGGGTATCGGCTACTTCTTGCCAGCCATGTATCTCCCTACTTTTGCTCGGTCTCTTGGAGCGAGCACGATCGAGGGTACTGTTACTATCATTTTACTGAACGCTGCGGCTTTTGTGGGCTCTTTGACCATGGGTGTGGCAGTCGACAAGTATGATGTTGTGAACTGTCTTCTTGTAGCAGCGATTGGTTCAGCGACTGGCGTGTTCCTTCTCTGGGGCTTTTCCACGTCGTTAGCACCGCTATACATCTTCAGCATCGTGTACGGCGCGTTTGCCGGTTGCCAGGCGAGCAGCTGGAGTGGGATCATACGCAATACGAAGGAGAAGCGCATCAGTACTGACTCTGGTATGATTTTCGCCTTTCTATCTGCCGGTAAAGGAGTCGGCAATCTCGCATCAGGTCCGCTTTCTGAAGCTCTATTGCGTGCAGGGAATTTCAATGCTGGCTTTGCGTACGGTAGTGGCTACGGGGCTCTAATTGTCTTCACCGGTGCCACCGCTCTACTCAGCGGATGGAGCTATGGCGCCAAACGTCTTGGATGGATGTAGACCTATTTCACTTGCTCATACCTGAGACCGAATTCAAAGGCGACCCGGAATGCAGCAATCGCTACGCAGAGTATGCGCCGCCCGTTGCTGACTTCGATTTCTGTTTCCTTGATAGAACCATTATCATCGAACTAGAGCCTGTCACAACTTGACAGATGGGCTCGGAAAATCCAGCTATATGACATCGGCTGGACTCAGAAGAACATGAAGCTGTCGATAGCCGGTGGTATACCTGCTACAGGACATGTGCCACCACCAAGTCGCGCGACCAATCAAAGCGGCGAGATTTGGCTCGGCGCAGTTGGGACGCGTACCCATGAAACACGACAAAAGGACCCGCAGAGCCCCTTCATTCGAGTAGTTTCGATCAACGCTCGTCAACTTGTTGGGGTAATCAACCATTTGAGCTAGAGTAAGGATGTGCATGTGGTAATCTATCTGCGGATCACCTGCGTCCATCAAGCATCGCCATTCGCACGACATGATCTGATGATGACCGAAAAGACCGGAAAGCCCCAAAAGCACATCTTCGTCCTTCCAATTCACTGGCTGGGTCTTGAAACAGTAATTGAGATCGGCATAAGGTCACCCGGCCAGTGCCCTCGACGCAAGACTGTGTGTGTCAAGATGATTGATTGAGCAACCTGATGGCGCCGTTTGCCTAACGCATTGACGCCGAAACGCGCACGTCAAAGCTGATTCTAGCGCTACTTGGAGGGAGGCTGGTGTGAACTCCCAAGCATTGTCACGACTGGCTTGTGTGGGACTGCGGGTGACAGCACGTCCGACAGGTCTGGCAGATGAGCGGAGCGTCAAAAACCCCAAGATGTATATATATCGCGGCCCGCCTTTGAGTTGTGCTGCTTATCAACCGATCTTCATTGATTCTGTGTTGACGTCTTTCGCTACGCTTTGCAAGCAAGCTTCCTGTCACTCTTGACACTACATTCTTTTGGCTGTGCCAGTCCTTCTTTTCATCCTTCAAGTCGGCACCCTGTGTTCTGAAATTACTCTCATCAACTGAAGCAATCCCGCCATCAACAAACCGAAATGAAGTCTGCTCTCGTTCTTGCGCTCGCCGGTTCCGCCGTGGCAGGTAGGCTTCACTACGATGCTGGAGAGTTTGCCAGCCAACTAACAAATTCAGCGCCGTCTTTTGGGGACTTCCTCGACGCTCTCTTCGGCGGTGACAAGCAGCACGAGCGCCCTCGTCCCTCCGATTTCCCAAACTTCCCGCCAATTGGCACCGGTTCAGGAGTGCCCTTTCCATTCCCCACAGCGACTGGCGTACCCTTCCCCTCTGGAACCTCTGGCGTGCAGCCATTCCCTTACTCCGGGTCTGATAGCCAAGAGAAGCGCAACATCAAGGCTCTGCACATCGACTACCAGCTCGCACCCACCACTGCCCCTGCAGTTAAGAGACGCGAATTGAAGTACCGCCAGCTCGGCAGCCCCGCACTCCCCTCCTTCAGCCTCCTCGACCCCAACGACACCCCCACCGCAACAGAGCCGGCAACCAGGCTCCCTACCGAGGTTGCTACTGAGCTCCCCGGCCTCCCTACTGATACGGCCGTCCCCGAGCTCCCGACAGACCTTCCCACCGACTTCCCCACTCCTCCTGCAGGCGGTCCAACAGCGCCCTTCCCCGTGCCAACAGGCGAGATTCCGTTGCCGACGGGCGAAGTACCATACCCCACTGACGCACCCTTTCCTACTGCCCCAGCAGGTACGGAGGCCCCAGGATTCCCCGGTCTACCCACCACATTGGGCACCGTGACACGTGGCCCGAAACCTACTGCTGCGCCCGAGGAGCCGGGACAGGAGGATGGCGAGAAGCCGCAGAACGGAAACTGGTGGTTGGAGTTCATTGGGAACTTGCTGAGTGGAAGCAAGGATGCTTGAGGTGGAAACTCAAGAACGCCTGTGGATGAACATAAGTGAGGAGGTCTATAAGATGCCTTGATGGTGACTCTTTTCGACTCTGGAGTAGATACTAGAGTGGTATATGGTACGAAGTTGCAATCATAAGTGTCGCGCATATCGATTGCGTTGATTTGCGGTTCTTAAAAACCAACATGATGCTGATCCAACGATATCAAACAGATTGACTGTGGGTTTAAAAGAAACCGTCAGTAATTGGCTCATCACAATCTAAAGAAAAGCATGAGTGAAGTGGGTTCGAAGAGTATGTTCTTTTTACAATCAACTAGCAGTCGTACAATTGCCGCGTGAGTGTAAGCAAATCCTTTCCAGCAGCGTTGATCTATATACTTCTTCTACTCAGACAGCCAAGCCTTTAGCTCACAGCCTTAGGTCCCATGACCCTCAGGGTCGTCCTGCAGTTTTCTTCAATGTTAGAGTTGGTCTCCTCTGAGCATGGTTCGATGTACGTAGCCTGGCCACCGCCCGGAATTTTGCCCCAAGTCGTTATGATACTTCCCGAAGGAAATTTACTGCCCTTATCAACAGCGCCCTTCTTGTAAGCGTACCACATAGCCGCGTCCTCGGCATGGAACAAGGTCTGACTCCTGTCTGACTTGAGAGTTCTGCGTAGGCTGAGAACTTGCCACAGTGTCGGTGCTGAGACTGGAGCTTCCGCCTTCATCTTTGCTTCGCCTACATCGTGAACAACAGTACCAAGATACACTCCTTTGTTGGGAACGTAAAGAGCAGCAACAAGGATAGTCAGGCCAGGGTGCTTGGCCACAATCTGGTTGTAGGATTCTTTGGCGATGGCCACGAGATCTTTCTTTGAAATACCAATCTCGCTTCTGGAACCAAAGAAGGTCCCCTGGCCCCAGCCTGGAAGGGTACTCATTGGCTCGTCGGGGCAGCTGTCCATAGAGCCTGCTGGAGAACCAGGTCCAGCCCTCCTCAGAATTTTCGAAACCAGGTCTCGTACGACCTGTCTGGCATTCTTCTTGCCTTTACCTGGTTTAAGAGCACAGGCCTTTCCTGCGGGTGGCTTTGCTGGCTTCGGTGTGGGAGATGGTTTCGCTGGAGAGGCAACCGGCTTTCCCCCAACTGGATTCTTCTTAGGAGGCGTTTTGCCTGCAGCTGGTTGCTTTGAAGCAGGCTTCTTCGTAATCCTTTTCGTTTTCGATGCCAACGTCCCAGAATCCGCCGCTGCGCCATCATCGGCATCCATCAGGATGTCCAGTACCGTACCTCCAGTGACCGCGATACCGCCGCCCATATGTTTGCCAATGATGCATTCATCGATAATGGAGTTGAACTGGGTTTTGCAGTTGAACTCATCAATCGCATCGCCGGTACTGGTTATGGTGAATATGGTTGGTCCAGAGCGATCTTCAATGACTGTATCAGTCTTGCTAGCACTACAAATTTTGTCGATGGTATTGGCGTAAGTAGCCTTTTCAGTGGTTGTGATGATTCTAGGCTGGTTTTGTAGTGCCTCGTGGTTACAGAATACCTCTGCAAAGACGAGGTTGTGTGTAGCCCCCAGGGCAACGAACAGACCTGCAGTTCGCATGATGACCTGGTAAAAGAGGGTATTGGGTAACGAATGGAAGGCTGTTTGAGAAAGTCGAAAAGAGCGGTTGAAAAGCCGAATATAATGAATGTGGTGAGTTTGATGAGTCCTTTCAATGGTCACACAAGGTCAATATATACTCAGCTCACGATCAGCGACATATCTATTCTCTGACCTCAAAATATACCCTCCACCACATCAGGACTTTCTGTCCTGAAGGCCCCCCGCGAGGTGGACCCGGAATTCAAAGATATCAAGGCCACCAGAAAAGATTCCGGAGTCCGCAAAGACTGAATAGCCTCGAGAGGTTCAGGTGAAGATGCTGTGCAATTCCTCTGTTAGAGGTTTGCAGGGGGAGCTCTTATCCAGTCCGATCGGCATTCCATCTGAATCAGAGGAACTCAGTGCGGAGCGTATTCCTCGCTGTTGTTTTATTTTCCCAATATTTTTGCTTGCTCAATCAATGTCCTGAAAGGTCATGTTCAATTGTTTAGCGTGTGTATAAGAAATCATGTTGTGATTACGTTTAGCACAATATGGTCATCGTGCAGGCACAAAAGGTGAAGGTCGCAATGCAGTAGTGTAGAACAGAGACTATAATTGGCCGGAGTCCGTGGGGAGTCGGTAAGATCCCAAACTACTGCTGCACGTCGCGCACGTGCAGTGCACGTGCACACGCGCCCTCGGTGACCGTACATCCTCAGACGGCCCATCAAATCTCCGCCATCTAACTGCCCAAACGGCCATCTGCCTCGTCATAAGGATCCTTCGTCCCACCCACGTTCCTGACGTCCCGACTGACAAGAAAAGCGGGGCAATGCTTTGGCGTGCGATCGCCGAAGGCAATTGGCGAAGGCCTCTCGACTTCAGCCTTCACAGCGCGTCCCAGGGCGAACTATCAGTTCCTTTCTCATGTCATGTTCGCCAAGTCGACTCCACGACGCCAGAAACGTTTTTCCCACAGTTCACAGAATTGCCTACGGAACTACAGCTAAGGGTCTTTCAATTTTGCGATCCAGCCACAATTTTCCAACTCATGCACACGTCGCATCAATCACGTGCTGAAGCCAAGAAGCTTTTCTTTTCGGATCCGAGTGTTTGGTATCATGTGGATGCACACTGGTTGTTAGAAGGCGGCTTTCCCGCCCACACGAAGTACGACATCGAATTCCTTGCATGTGCCGAGCAGCTCAATGTCGACTTTGGTTGGATGAACGAGAGCACGTGGATGACTCGAGAAAGCTCAAGAGAGTGGGGAGGTACAGAAGAGGAGGCTGTGGCCATAGCATTCGGTGGTATGGACGAGCTTATTCAAGACTTTTGGCGGACAGTGAAATACCGACTGCCCAAGCTCAAAAGCATCATACTCAGCGACGATAAAGACAGATCGGAGACTCCTGACGATATTCAAATACCACCCGATGTCTACAGGAAAGTGGGTCAGATGTGCCCTTCCAGCATCAACGTCTTTGTCTATCTGCTTCAAGGTGATGGATCCTTACGACGAAGAATGAAGAGAAAATTGTGGCGGCTGGTCAATAACAAGGGGGTTGCGAACCAAAACCCATCACAAGAATGGCAGCTGTGTACAGATCACCCAAGACCAGATATTATTCCACCCTACAAGGTCTGGCGTGGCCCTGTTGGTCAACACGAAGATTGCTACGCCAGGATCTGCGATATCGCCTATCAGAGAAAGGCAATCAGGGTGCATCGCATCGCAGCTATGGAGAGCTGTCATTTCTCTGGAGCACACAGACCGTTCAACTGTCCTGACGCAGATTGTGATGCCTTTTTTGAGCAGCCTGAGGAATACACCTCACATGTGATCGAGACTAAGCATGATCTGACCGCCAAGCTACCAGAACACATCGAGTTGGCCTTTGCTGAGAACGACAAGAGGTTGGATCGGCTGGTGGAGATCGCGAGTGAGTTAGAGCGCCCTTTCCTGGAATGGTGGGGCAAGTATGGATCTCAGAAACGAAAGGTGGCAGAAAAGGAATTCATTCATCAGTTGGCGCATGATCCGTTGTATGCGCAAGACAAACCAGTGATGGAGCACCCGCAGCTGCATGCAATATATCGTTCCATAGACGGAGGTGGCCTGTAGGAGTGAAGGACTGATTGTCCCTTAATTGTCGCAGATGCAAGATCATCGAGGAACTGAGAATAAGATTGACAAGAGCATGAAATTCGTGATATTTTGCAACAGTTACAACGGTAGATACACACTGGTGTTCTACAAATCCTGCTCAAAGGCTATGTATTTCGGTGCTTGCAGAAATGTGCGGACCTACCAGGTTTGCAGGACAGAGAAAGTAGTACAACGCATCAAGGCACCTAAGCACTCTAAGAGATTAGTTCACTCATGCTGTAGATTAAGTAGAATCCAACATGGCCAGCCTCTTTAATAGGGCAGTCTTACTCCTAGATGCACAAGATAACAGAGCTGTAGGTCCTATGCCCTGCCTCTCTTACTACGGTACTAGTGCCTGACCCAGACTAGATACCTATCCATTAAGGTTATTGTCGCAGTGAGTGCAAGCAGTGCGGGAAGATTTGAGGATTGAACTGAGGTTGTATTGTGCGAAGCTACGAACAGTATGTATACATGGGTAGCTGTAAACAGCGCTAGTGCAGGATGGGGAGCTGCATCTCACCAAAGGTGAGGCGCGGGTTGCCCATGAGGCAAGAGAGACTCCAAATCGTGACAGTTATAGCATTATTTCACATGTCACATGTATTATTATAGAGTCTGCCTAGATAAAGAGCTTGCCTGCCATTACCTACTATGGGTGTTACCTTACCTACTGTGGGCAGTCTAGCACCTTCACCCTATACATCTTATGCAGAGAGTCCTTTAACAGCCAGACTTTTTGTGACACTTCATAGTCTGGAGTGATTTGAAATCTTTTCGCAAGAAATTTGCACAGAATTCCGCCCCGAAACAAAGCGATAAAGTAGTGATTGCCTAAAGTAGAAGGTCCATACCTCTATCCCCTAGCCCCAGCGGCACATCTCTCACCCTCAAATCTATAAGCAGAGGAATCAAGCCTGGATATATATGGTGCGTGCCACACTCGGCACACCCTCCTTACTCAAAGCGAAAAGGTACCACGGGCCAGGTAGGAGTATGCCCGAATCGTTGGGCAGTTGAATCGTGTAGCTTCCTCCAGTACCAGTCTGGACGTTTGTCAGTGGGACGCGGCGCTGGTCTGAGTTGATACTATGGGTAGCACTGCCCATGCGCACCATCGAGAAGGTCGCAGTAGCCAGGTTATTGCCGAGCGTGATGTTGATGGTCGCGCCAACGATGGCGCGCGTAGCAGACAGTTGTGAAATGGTGGGACGGGTACCGAGGGCACCGCTCGAAGTGAAAAGATAAGGGGGTGAGAAGATTTCGCCGTCAAAATGGTCTTTCGAACGATCACTGGGACGAGTTAATGGGCAAAATTTTGGAGTGATGACCCTTGTACTTACCACCAGTCCAGATTGTCGCCCTGAGCGGCTGGACACATGCCGCCTCCACCGACGAACACGGTGCCGTCCGGCAGTAAAATACTAACGGAATGATAATTGCGTGGGACAGCGGCAGAAGCAAGCTGATTCCAAGTCTTAGTCGTCGGATCAAACATTTCCGCAGCAAGGACCGAGCCCACGTCAGTAAAGACTAAGGATTGAGCTTGTCCTCCTGTGACAATCACCTTGCCATCCGGCAAAACCACGCCGTTAGCAAAACTACGGGCAAACGCCATGTCCGGTCCGCGCTCGACGGTGGCTGGCTTGCCTGGGTCAGTGATGGAGATGAGGTGTGTCAACTTGGTCGCCTGACTGTCGGTGTAATCCTGACTTCCGCCCGCACTGAGAATCTTGCCGACATCGTACATGACATTGACTCCACACATCTGGTCCATCTCTGTCGTCCTTGTCCCAGCAGGAACGACCGAGCCTCGACCTCCAGTAGAGTACCAGTGCATTGCCTTGCTGGGCCCAGCCTGGAAAACAGACCCGTTACGCCAACCAAACAACCACGCATGGTTGTCAGTACGCCAGGCGCCTTCGCGATCTGTAGTCAAAAGTGGCCCTGGATCAGCGTCAGGTAGCAGAGTCCACTTGTTGCTGGCTGCGTTGTAAGTTTCACCAGGCTTAGCAAAGATGCCGCCGGTAAATGAGCCTCCAATGGTGAAAACATCGCCGTTGGACAGTGTGGCTGACGTCTGGTATCCGCGAGCGATTTGCATATTAGCCGCACGTGTGAATTGGTTAGTGGCTGGGTTGTAAATGCTCACGGCTTCGGCATCTGAGCCGCCGTTGATGACGATGCGGCCATCTGCGAGCGAGCTGATTCCCGGGCAAAACATATCGTGGCGTGTGTTTGTGATAGTGCGCTTGGAGACAGCACCTATGTTGAAGTTATAATCGGCAAATTGGGTGATACCCTGTGATGTATATCAGCGACGGAACCTTGAGGTTATGCACAAAACAACTCACAGTAGGTCCAGAGAAAGCTCGCTCGCCCCATGACGAGAACACCAATATTCTACTGGCTGAAGGCTCAGCCGGGACGACGTAGGCAGCAACGGGGATAATTGGGAACTGGATAATATTTCCCCAGCTACCCAGCCTTGCGACTGGAGCAGTTGAAGTAGGCGATGAAGATGACGTGCGAGTAGACGATAGCGTAGTTGGTCGTACAGAAGACTGAGATGATGGCGGTGGAGGCGCTATAACAGCATTGACACGCTGCAGAGACGTGAACTGGCTATTGAACACCCATACAGGCGCCGTCAATATTCCCTTCAAATGGCAGACCTTATACTGCGTGTCGTAGCTTGCGTTGGCGCAGTCAGGCTTTTGCGCGCAGCGTTCAACGCAATCCTCCATGGTTGCCGCATCCGGTTGAACGTCGTCACCTGGAGCATTGTAGTCCGAGAATGTGCACGTCGCGTAAATCGCGCCAGTGCTTGCGGTGACATTTTTGAAGCCATTGATGCAACTTGTAACAGTAGCGCCAGATTCGAGCTTGGACACGAATCTGATCGTACTGTAGGCCGTGTTTGCAGCCCATCGCAAACCATCAGATCTCTTCAAATGGCATCCTCCTTGTTGATACACTGCCTGCTTGCACTGAGATTCCTGGTTGCAAGCTTTGGCGCAGTCAGACACAGATGCAATGTCACCAACAAACTTGATTGTATCGCCTTCATAATCGGTCTGCGGACACACAGCGTAGATAGATCCGTCAGAAGTCAGGACCTGCGACTCCGTGGTAGGACATTTGGATATCTGCGCGTAGCATGAAGAGATGAGAAGAAACGAAATGGTAGTGAATGAACTGAGCAACATCGTGAAGTATAGGACGGTATGAAATAACCGAGAGTGCAATAGACACTGACTGCGCAAGATGTACGTAGTATATCTATACGGTACATCACTCACGCGTCCAAGCAATCACTTGCCGAGACGCTGTGGATCGACCGTCCTGTCAGAGCTCTCCTTAATGGCGCATCTGCATATAAGCGGAAGTATCTAGATTTCATGCTGCAGCTGAACGGCTGCGCTGGTCATGACTGGATCCCACAGAAGCGCCAGGTCACTGCTTCGACGCGTCATTGTGGTGTTCTGCTTTGAATCCCAACATCGTGACTGAGTCCTGGCTTCACCTAGCCGTCCGAAGTTGCGCTCAGGTCACTACCAGCTTCGTTGCCGGTGCTTGTATGATCTCGGTACCAAGCTCCATCCGTCGGGAGAATGGGTGAGGCAATCGGCACACGTATCGAGTGTTGCATGCTTGGTATGTCAAGACGATCTGCACTTGCCACATACGGGGTGAAGAATAGACTTCCGCTTTGTGGCGCTTGCGTTTAAGGTCCTACGGGTGAGCTCCTCGTATATGCATCGATTTTCGCTTAGCACAATTAGGCGTACTGACTGTCCTGCGACCCAGTCCCGTTGTGGTGTATTGGTCGTATAAGTTGCGCCGGGGTGATCCAAGTATGGAGAGTAATCGATAAAAGCTGCATGGAGGACGTGGGAATCCAGTCAGCAATTGTCTGCAGACCTCCGTCACCAGCTACATGAGGTCTAGAGTTTGCCTCGGCTAGCGCACGCTACCGCCGCTCTGCAATAAAGACGGTACCTGCCAAGACCGCTCTGAACTTTGCTGTCGAACTGCTTTTCATCAGATACAATACCAGTGAGTTCACAGGCTAAAGCTGTGTCCTGAGTGTCCTCCGATGTGATTGGCTTCTTCACTGGCTGGAGCATCTGGTTCAAGGTAATATGCATACGGTGCCTGACATCAGATCGATCCAGCTGCAGAAATTATCTATATCACGGTAGAAGTATTTGCGTGCATTGGTGCTTGTGCGTCGTAGGATATTTCCGTATAGCGACCGTTCATCGAATGAAGGAATACCAGTGAGCCACATGGTCCTTAGGAAGAAGTTTGGCGAACTCATGCAAGCACAATGTACTCCCCACAATGGGTGTATTGGTGCTTACCGAAGCGGACAAGCCACTAGATTCTTGGGACGGATAGAAAGGAGCGACTTAGAAAGGTTAGGTAGCGAAGCACTCTTAAAAGTCAGACGACTCGGCAGAGTGACAGCGGTAGCCTCATCCTTTTACGCACAAGATAACCTCCCTTCCTACCTGATCATGAAGTGGTTTGGACGGATGTACATGGTAGTCTAAAGCAGCGGGGAAGACGTTTGATGTACTGTTATAGATATGTACAGGTGATAGCGACATCATACCATTGACTTTACACCAACCAACTAATCCCGCTTATCCCAGTCAAGTGGCCTCTCATGGACTATACTGAGTGTGCCTCGTCCACTGTGTGATTGATCAAAGTCTTCTTCACTTCACCGTTGTTCTCCTGGTCACTTCCTGGTACCATCCAGTTGGAACATTCTAGGATAAGGAAGAGATATTGCAGTCTCTCCATCTTTGCAAAACGTATGTATAGCTCAACCTCTGATGCACGGGACTTATTGCGCTTGACTGGGACAGAAAGTTCTTCCAACAGCGAACAACGGACCGCGATTTGAGACAAGTGTTTTTGGTTTAGTTCCATAGGAGAATTTCTTGCGCAGCGACCGTTGACGTCTGAGAACCAGACCTCGTCGGGGTGAACGATGGGCTTTCTGAGCCGGTCCCCATACCCGCAGAGAATGGTCTGCAGGATTTGAGCGTTGACTGGACCACAAAAAGATAGTTCCCCAAAGGCCTCAGTGTCTGGAAGAATGATATTGTAACTTTGACATAGTTTGATTTGTAGAGAGTCTCGAGGCGAGATTCATTGCAGCCTCCAGATTGAAGTCATTGTCGCCGTCTGAATCCCCTAGGCGCAGATGACATCCAATCAGTACAGAGATGAAGAAGTGGCAAGCTCCATCTCGTAAGGATAAGTTTTACCCACAACAACGTACCGAATCAAAAAGTGAGATGATGTAGTCGACATCTAGGATGCTGCTAATGGAGCATCTTAAGGAGGCTGGGTGGAAACTGGCTTTGACAGTTGTAGAATAAATACCTCAGACAAGAAACGGCTTGGAGCAGATTTACTATGGGAGCCCATGCCATATCCTCATTAGAAAACTTCTTTCAACGACGGGTTCGTCGTAAACGACGAATGGTGTCAGGTTGCTGCTCATGCTGTTGCACGATATCTCATTCCTAGCATCTGGTGGCTTGGGGCCTTCATTCTGTAAGGAGTCCTTGTCTGTGGTCGTATGTCCCCTTTGATGCTGATGCGTTGAACGTGTCGGGCAGATTGCGTGCGCGAGAGTGCTTCAAGAAGTCTGGAGACATCCTTTCGCGTAATTATCTGTATTTGGCAAAATAAGTGACACTACGGCTCCATGGCAAAGATTGCTGGTCAAGCTGAAGGTGCAGAGGCCGGGACGATGCTCTATTTTGATGATGGCTGCTATCTGCTGCAGTATCTCGAGCGGCAAGGCTGTCAAAGAAATATCGGTGCCGCTGCCGCTCCGTTGGTTTCGTGATCTTGCCGGTGCTTCGAAATGCAAAGTGCAGGGAGTACGAAGGAGGAAATAGATACAGCAGCATATAGAGTTAGGCATCAGCGCTAGGTGACACCTGCCCCGCAAAAATTTGCGGAGATGCTGCATATCAGTGATGTGTCCCTACTGCAGATCGTATCAACAACATCACATCATGTCATATATGTCTTTTGACGCGGAGTCCGTAGATACACAGTCTTTACATGTAAGGGGATATCTTATTCAAGCGGAATCTTGCGAACCTCTGGCCTACGCGGAATAGTTAAGAAACATTCCATCTCCATAATTAAGAGGGAATTCGATCTGCTAGAATGAATTGGTGCTTATTGAAATGTATGGACCCGCCTTGATTTGGTAGATTTCGTCAAGAACAGCTTCTAATTGGCTGAACACTGTTCACAACTAATCAGAAGTAAGCTACAGACTAGCGTACCAGACTTTGGGGGTCCGTACATGTCAAAAACCCTTATGGGGAACTCCACGGCCGTTTTCAAATGAAATGCTTTGCCAGTTCACAGCATAAGGCCGCACTTCCAGTTCCACACTACCCTTCCTAAAGGACTGTATGATGAGTTACAATTTGCACTCACGACTGGTTGTAGCAGGGAACACCTCGCCTTGATCCCACTGCAAATCTTGTTAGCGTCGTCTCACACTCAAGTGTTTCTTTTTCCAAGACTCACATGCTCAACAATGCAACCACCCTCCCACCTGTATCGATCCACAACCACGCCGAACGCAGTGTTGTTATATTCCAACCAGCTCTGGGGGTCCTGGAACGTCGTCCTAAGGGGCGTGATCTCCTGGTCAGCCCACAAGGGTGAAAGAATGTCCCATGCAGACTGCGATCCATTTTGCGCGAGCGGGTTGTGGTTCTGCTCAAACAGTCAGTCATCGGATTCGTGATGAAGGGGCAAGGGGAGAGCGGACAATGTAGTCATCGGCAATGTACGTGAATGCCTCGGTGATGTTCAGCGTGTAGATGAAGGCTTGGCCGAAGGCTTCGGAGCGCGTCTTCGTCTCCGCAACTGTGGTTGCAGCATTGCGGACGCACGGCGGAGGCCTCACGAGAGCGGTTTGTCGCTCGTTCAGGACTTTGATGGCAGTTCCCGTGTTCGTTGGGGCAGCCAGAGTAGCGATGGGCGCCACAAGCGCGGCGAGGTAAAGAATGAGCTGCATCGTGGGTTGCTTCGGGGTTACTGGAGAAGTGAATGTGTCTGGGATGTGATAGTGAATTTGAAGCAGCTCATGACGTGGTATTTATTCTGTAGAACACGAAGATACATATCCAGGTTCTCCCTTCTAGACTACTATACTTGTTTTAGGCGCGGATGTATTTCGGTATTACGAGATGGCACAGCCGCGTTTCATCGTCGGCAGTTGCGATAGCAAACTCCAGTGTGTCTGCAATTCTTGATTATATAAACCTCACGTGTTGCTTCAATTACCGAATTTCAAGCACCCAAAGTAATGGCCGGAACTAGTGACGTGCATTGCAACGATGCATGACCGAAGCTCAGAATGCTTGCTCAGCATCACAGTCGCCTTATCCTGCAAGCAACAAAGCAACATGGTGTATCTACTATGCATTTAAGTGCTATGTCCCTGATAGTTCTGAAGTATACATTCAGACACTTAGGTAATCTCGCATATGCCCTGGCCAGATAAAACTGTCTACAGGCTTAGCTAGTACACAGGCCATACAACTACTGAGTGCTCAGTCTTTTTTGTACAACAACGCCATCAATGTCGGCCCCAAAGATGAGGTGATTACGATATTAACTCTGGTCTCGATGTTGACCGCAAGGCGGATGCCGTGGCGCCCGAGATGTTATGCACACCGTACAGAAAAAAAAGAAACCTAATGAGACCGGTAACGAATCATAACCCTGATTTTCTTGCCATCATTTCATCAGGTGTATGTAGAATGCTGTTTCTCATCATACTTCTCTGGTCTGGCTGGCGCTCCACTACCTCCCTCGCCTCTTGCATATCCCTCGACAACTCTACCTCAAGTAAGGCTGGCGCCTCCCAGCCTGTCCAATCGCTCTCCAGTTCCGCTCTAAAGTTCGTGCTGTCCACTTCCGTTGGCTTACTATATCCATCTGCTTCTCGCATTGCTGTCGTCTCGTCCAATTCTACGTGCGGCTTTGCCTCTCCTGGAAGCTCCGCCTTAAGATACGCATCCTGGAGTGCTGGCCGCTTGAGTCTGCGCTGCGCTTTTCGTCGCCGATGTAGTAGTAAAGCTGTGATGACCATAATCATCGCGAAGACTACAGCCGCGACTATAATTCCGACCTTTGCGCCTGTTGACATCCCTGGCTGAACTTCGACATCAAGTGAGGTGGGACTAAATGTGGAGACTGCTCCTGTAGGGCGTGACCTGGATGTAGCCGGCACGATGCTACTCGGAGCGACTGACGATGTCGATGTTATAGTCGGTACGAGGCCCAGTCGCGAAGCATCAGAAGACTCATATGCAACGGCGACGTACCGTGCCATCCAAGCATCTGCAGTAATGACGTTGGGTCCATCGTTTGGCCCGAAGTCTTCGGTAACGGTCCAGCCTACGAGTCTGATGTTCTTCCCTTCGTTCGGCGTGAAGCAAGAAGGAGCTGCGGAACTGACTATATTGGTGAGTGTCCAGTCGCCACGAAGACTGCATCTGGGTCAGTGACGTAGGAAATTTGCAGTGGCTACATCCTTTACTTCGGACAGCATGTAAACGTGGTCACCGTGCGAGTCGCCTACACATCATCAGAAACGCCAGTGTCAGCAACTCGATGGGCTTACATTGTAGGTATTAACATTGGTCGTAGCCGGAACGTGTCCGTTAGGGCACCGAGCTGGCGAATAAACTACACCTGGCCCAAATTGAGGAGGATAGCATGAGGGATCGAACCCTCTCGTTAGGATTGTGCCGATTGCATTGTGTTTGGTGACTCCGTCGTAACCACTTGGAGTCATAGTCCAGACCGTGCCTATACATGTCTCCTCATCTGGCGCGAAAGCGCTTGGAGCATCGGTCACGGTAAAGGATGTCCGTGTGTTAAGAGCAGTTGAGGGAGGGGTGGGCTGCTTGGTTGACATGGTGCATAGGAAAGAGTTGCCCGTAGAGATGGCTAATCATCACACGAAGACTCTGGGGCAAGCTCGCAATGTACGCGACAACGGAGTTGTGTAGCCTTGCAATGGCGGACACCGATTGTTTCGGGTGCAACTAGCTTCGGTTGTGTATAGCAAGCGCTTATTGACCGGTGATCGAATGTTGGGGGCCGAGTTGAGATTTCACGAACTGTTAAACTAGGGCAATACCTGTACTACCCTGCCAAGTCAGTCCTATCCCGCATTTATTTTATTCACTTTATGTACTGCCATAATCCGCTACCGTAATTTGCTCAGTCATCGCGTGACCCCATACATCAGCGCGTTTTGGCTGTGTACACCATGTCATCCTTCATATTCAAGCGTAATCTTGAAAGCTAGATTTACTGTCTGTGCATGTACGCATACGGTTCCGTGGCTGCTCTGCTTCTTTCAGGTAAGAAGCACTTGCGCTGAGAAGGTGCCGCAGTCTCCATCATCATTAGACTTGGCAACGGTTATAGTCTTGGATTGGCGAAGTTTCATTTTCATGTTGCCTTTGAGTATCTTCACTGTGGCTGATGGATTCAGCATATGGCCCTCAGCTCTAGGACTAGGCTCATGAGATCATCTAACACTATTTGTCTATGTGACCCTGACATAGAGACTCGTGTTGCGAAATCTCGAACTTCTCGCCATCGTCCTCGGCGTCCGATGCTTTTGATGCGCCCCCCATCTCCTCGTCGTGGTTCTCGGCTACTGCCTCTGATGGAAAACGGTCGGCTGCGGCACGAGTCCATCCTGCTGAAAGCTGTTGATGCCGGAGTTCTGTTTCAAGAAGCCTGTTATTTGGCGTTGCATTAGTCGCATTTCCGATCAGATACTGCTGTAACTGCTTTTTGCGTGTTCTGGGCGCCTTCAGAGACCAGTACTCGTACTCGATGAACAGGCTGTAGAGCAGAACCAGTAATCCGCGGTGAGTGATATGGGCAGCCTTGAACTGCTGTGGCTTCGTCTTGATTGTCGGCATGATGAACGAGCTGAACTTGCTCTGCACGTTGTTCAATCTTTTTCCTTTGTCGTTCCCTCCCTTTTCTTCGACCCCGATCTGTCAGAATCGCGCCCCGCCCCAGACGTCAGACTAAATCCAGCACTCATTTCGGCACAGGTAGCACCGGTAGGTCGTGGTTGCTAAGCAGGAGCTGGCGATTGCGCTAGGTCAGGGGCTGGAGTTGGCTCCGGTGCCTTTCGCAGCTCGTCGGACTTAAATGCGGGCATATCTAGCAGAGAAAGGTCGTTCATCGAGCCTCTTAGAGCAGGGGCCTTCGGCGCAGGTGGCGCTGCCTGGACTGGAGGTGGCGAAGCAGCGGGCGCCGGTGCTGCCGCGGTCGATCTTGCTAGCTTGACGTAAGCTAACCAGGAAATAGTCGTACTTGACGCCCAAGCTCGGGCTTTGGTGCCTATCTGAGACGTGCGTTTCCAACACCCCAACACGATATAAACAATCTATACAGGCTAGGCAAGTACACAGTAGCAGCCTACTAAAGCTGGCACTCTTTAGAATTTTTAGATCTATCGTGGTTGTCTAGTCGCGTCAACCCTTCATCTCTACGCACAGTGCCTGAAACAGGTTTGAGCTGCAAGGCTCCTCCCTGGGTTGCAATGAGACTGGATATATGATATTGGACAGGCAAAAAGATAAAGACATACGACACCGGGTATTCGCTAGTAGTCATCCACCTAACTACTAATCCGCCGGTACGTTGCTTAAATAGGGCTGAGCGATCGGGGAGCCTTGTTGTTACTTGTCCTGCCACCACACAAAGCGCTGATATTTCTGTTCACAATATCGCGTAAGGCGTAAGCTGTTTTCAGGGGGTTGGGAATGATCCTTATAGTCATTGGAGTGGTGTTAGCCACCAACTGCCGCCACCAATGCTTTACGCGCCCTAGCCTAATTGATTTAGACACTTGGAGCAGAGCCCAAACCGTTACAATTATGGTGCTCTGCGTGCATTAGGTGATCGCGTGCACTAGGTGCACGGGCACAGTGACCTTACTCGTCCTCATTACAGTCATCAAACGGCCAATATTCTTCGGTCATCTCCTTCAACCATAGGTCATTGCTAACTGCGGCAAGCTCTTCTTCCGTAATCAGCCTTGCCCTCTCCTTCACGCTTTCAAAAGATTCATTGGGCGTCTATCCGTCAGGCGCAATGCGAAGAAACCCGTTGATCCGTTCCATTTCAGAATTCACCTCGCAGAAAGACTCGTCTAGTACAGCTATTCTTTGTGCCTCTTGCTCTTTAAGCATAATATGACGTGCTGGGAATTCAGGTAAAACTGTGTTCAATCAATTGTGCGATGAAGTCTCTCAAAAAAGTGCTTAACATGAAGCAGAGTATGTATTTCTGTACACAATACAAACACGCTATTCAGCTTAGCTATTACTATGGATTGCTGGGGTGATTTATTCGAAAAGACTGATCGTGTTCATCTTCAAGCCCTTGAGCTCTTCCTAATTTTGCTCTGTTCTAATCAATTGGAGGCTTAACGTTGAGGCTCTGGAAATGGCTAGCGCCTCTTTTAATGCTGAATTAACGTGTTATTCCACCACTCTCCAACGACGATACAGCATCATCCAAACTGCCGAACGACTAGCACAGAGCCCAGTCAACTGTGTTATCCGGTCGATCAGTTAAACACTACATCTTTCTGGTTTTTGCAGCCCAAACGAACTCGACTAAGAGCATGGCTGAGGGACAAGGTCAGGCCATTGCGAACGGCAGCTTTCTAAGGTCAATCTGTATTCGCACAATACTGACCAGCAAACGACAGATGTTGTGATTCTCCATGAGATGTCTGTATGTCGCGTCACACTCCACCCTGGATCTGTTGTCGTTAAAGAAGGTAGACGCGTCAGAATGGAGGAAGTGCAAGCATTGAAACTCGCCGCACAGCATGAGCTTCCGGTACCACGCGTTCACGACTCGGGTCCTGGCGAGACTGATGGTGAAAACTTTATTCGAATGGACTACATCGTGGGCAGGCCACTTGATGAGGTATGGGACACATATACAATCGAGCAAAAAAACAGTATATGCCAGCAGCTGCGAGACATTATTACTGTAATGCGAAGTATACCCCATGACACTGGTCTCATTGGATCTTTCTCGTGTGGGTTAGCGTATGACACCCGTCTCTTTACCCAACACAGTGGCGGACCTTTCTCCAATGAAGCCACTTTCAACTCCTTATTCTACTTTGACCTTGCGCATACAGCATCAGACGGGATTCGCACCGCCCTGTCAAAGCAGCTGCGCACCGACCATCGAATTGTGTTCTCTCATGGCGACATAGCACAGCATAATATCATGGTCAAGGACGGCCAAATAACAGCTTTGTTCGATTGGGAAAATGGTGGATGGTACCCCGAACATTGGGACTACATCAAATTCTTCGAGCGACCTTGTAATCACAGAGATTGGAAAAACTACGCGAAGGATATCTTTCCTGTCATGTACGACCACGAACTCGCTGCTCACCAAGCCATCGTACGTTGGCAAAAGCCATAAGAACTACTCTGGCTCGTCTTTTGCATGGTTGCCCCCACCATCCGATCAATACCACTGTTACAATCCTTTTGTAATATATACCCGGCTGTAGCAAGTCGTTAGAGAGCATCTCCAACCCATTTTTGACAATGAAATTCTCGATCCCTGTTTTTGATCGGAGTCTGGTAGAGCAGCGCAGCCAGCTGGGCTTTCGTCATGGGTGTCCTGAGGCTTCCAACTCTGACTTCTTTGGCCTAACGTGTACTTCTAGTCAGATTATAATTATCTTTTGTCTCCAGTACGTATTCCACTTTGGAGCCTGTAGCATGAATGATCATAGGATTGTTTCCATCTGCTGATTGCAGACAAAGAGCAATGTGTTGGTATTTCTGCCAATCTAACGGCTCTCCTTTGTAAACAGCAATTCTCGGTCTGATCTCCGACATATCAGATGAGGCGTGGCGAAACAGATTGTTATTGACAATAGCACCAATTCCAGGTATAAAGTCAGAGGTGCGATTCCTGGCATGAAGATGAAAACGCGCGCTTAGTAGTACCGAGTGTCACAAGCATTCTCAGATTGGGTTGGGCCAAGTTTATCTTTGATAAGCTTTCATTGCGCGAATTTGAGAAAAGAATTCGGGCATATCTCCATATATTCCACGAGGGTCGTCGTCGTAACATACGCGCCTGGTCTAACCTCAGAGCATAATGCCTGACTTCCGTTCCTGGATTGGTACTGCAGCAAAAAATCCGTAAGCAGTACCTCAATTTCTGGCTCATCAGACAAGTGAACTTGCTCTCAACGTCCTATGGTCGTATGTGGAAGATGTGCTCAAGAATGCTTTACATAGCGCCAGCAACAACGATGCTGACAGCCTTGCCAATGCAATGCGTCGACCATACCTTATGAGCAGCTCGTCACACTATCCACCTTATCCAGCCCGGCGAAATTCTTCTTCTCATGCTCCGTAATAGCATCCACCTTCGCCGCACTCGCACTACTGCGATCAAACCTGTACCCCAGCCACTCCCTGACCAGCCTACGCGCAAGCTCCAGCCCAATGACCCTCTCACCCATGCACAGCACCTGCGCGTCGTTGCTCAGAATCGCGCGCTCGACGCTGAAGCTGTCGTGTGCAGTTACCGCCCGGATGCCGGGCACTTTGTTCGCGCTGATGGCGACACCCAGCCCCGTGCCGCAAATTAGTATTGCGCGGTCTGCTTTGCCCGCAGCAACGAGCTTTGCGGCGTCCACGGCGACGTGCGGGTACGCTGTGTCATCGCTGCTTTCAGGGACGCCGACGTCGGTTATGTCAGAGACGCGGGCGTCTTTCTTGAGGTCGGCAATGATGGCATTTTTGTAGCTGACGCCGGCAGAGTCGCAGCCGATGGCGATGCGGAGGGGTTGGGAGGACATGGCGTTTTGGTTGTGGCGATGTGTGACTGACTAGAGGTCTGAGGTGTCGTAGAGCTGCTCGATGCGACGCTTTGTACGAGTCGAGTCCTTCACTGTCTTTGTTTTGCTGCTGCCAGTTCCTGAGGAACTGCGCTGGCTGGAGTATGTGAGTTCGCCTTCTGCGCTGTGGACCTTCTTGCCCGTTTCTTCTTCGACGCCTTCGACGGTGCGATTGACGAGTTTTTCGAACGGCTTGGAGACAAATTGCAGGTCTGTGTGGCCAACGGTTGGTCCTGATGTTTCGATGACTTTGGTCTTCTCGCCGGGGTTGGAGTGGTCTTTGACGCGTTGGTAGATGTGATCGGCTTCAGAATCGACGTTGAGGGAAAACAAAGCACGTTTGGGAGGCATTTTGGCGGCTGGAGAGGCAATTGGTTTTATTATCCGGGGTCGAAGCGGGTGAATGCAGCTGACTGGGGAATGAGGGGAACGCCACGGGGCGGAAGTTGCTTCTTTAGGTATACCGGAGGGGTCTAGGTCCTCGTCACGAGATGTCGGGGGAGAGAAATCCGAGGTCGGTGTCTGCGCCGATGGTCGTGGGCTCGCTTCGTAGAACTATTTGTTGGGGTTCCCACGTGAGTGCTTTGTATGAGCATGTCAAGGTCGTCCGAAGGTGGCGGTTGATGTTTAATGTATTGTGTGGATCAAAGGGCTACGTCATTGGCTTGAGGCAAGCTTGTGGACCACGTCCGGCAACCTGACCACGATCACATCACGGGACCAATCATCGACTTTTGAAGGAGTCTCCAGAACTTCAAGGCTACCTTTCAATTTAGCATCTGTAGTTAACGACTTTCATGACAGACCTGAATGAGCCAAACGAAGGACCTAAAATCGCCCGCAACTGTTGTTGGACCATAAAGCCGGTATGTGTTATAATGATGTTAACAAGGAAGAGGAGCCAGAGGTGTTGGAGACATCCCGAGAGTATACATCCAAGAACAAGCTCGACTTCCGTCTCTTTAATCGGTCGCCCGTAGACATCTTAATATCCCTCCTTGCTCTCCTCGAGGACCCGTTGCTACGTGCCTTTCTTTCCGGTCCCACAGCTCCCGCACAGCCAACTGAAACGATCTGGCCACCCATGAGGCCCGGATTTGACAGTGTGAGAGACAAAATCGAAGCGTTCATCGTATGGTGCGCATACTGAGCGACATTGTCGGTCACACACAACTCCGTATCTCTCCCAGTCGACCAATTTCTGAACTTCCTCCAACAATCATGCACTGCAATCTTGGCCCTCTTGATATGCGATGGCTTCTCGTAGATCCGAAGCTGCGAATACACAGGGACGTTGTGGCCGAGCCGCGCTTCGAAAGTCTGCTTCTTGCGCAGCGAACCCATAGTCTTGAGTTTTTTGGAAAGACCGTGGCCCACGGAGTTGACGCGCACCCAGACTTTCCCAGAGTCTCTGAGGACTTTAGGCTGGTCTTGCTCGTACTCTTCGACTCTGTGGAATAGATCGGCTATCGCTTCTCGTGGTATATCTTCCTTGGCAGGTGCTGGATTCGCTGCCAAATCTGACTGCTCTTCGTGGTCTAGATCGAAAGACGCATCCGTTCTGTACACCGTTGGGCTTTGATTGGATCGGACGCTTGACTCGTACGACCGCAGTGATGCAGCTGTCTGTTGGCTTTGCGTTCTGTACATGTGTGGCATTGGGTCAAACCGTGCATCGGAACAATGAAGACTCACAGACTGGTAGTTCTGCAATTGTTGACTTGGAAAAAAGCAGACGAGCGAGTCTGAGGAATGCGATTGTATGGAGCCTTGAGATGTGAACCCTGTGTTGAGCCTGAGGCTGACTGTGCTATTGCTTTTCAGTGAAGGTGCTTTGTCTTCGCTGATGGTGGATAACGGCTTGTGTCTGAGCACGGCCCCAAGGGATGGTCGTCGCGGTGGTATCCAGGTAGGAGGTGGTGGCCTGAGGCTTGGAACCGTCTTGTGCCTGATGGGCCGCCAGCGTCCATCCTTTCTGACCTGTGATGGGCTCAGAGGTACCTCAGTTGCCATGATAACCTCGCTTCAGTACTGCGCAGGACCGAGTGTGCGAGGGCGTGCAGCCTCATGGTATATGCGCAGGTGCGAAGGCCACCTACAATAAACTCGGGTTCTGAGCCATGATTATGAGAAGCAAATACCAGTACCTACCATGGGACCCGTAGACGAGGGTCGTATTGTCACGGCAAATATGCGCTAAACTGTACCTTCATGACGCTCAAGGGACCATGACCCCTAAAAAGTCGCATACGTGGTCTGAAATGGAAACAGACTCGGGGATTGAAGCAACGACTTCGTTGCGGGTGAGTACTTTTAATTGGTAGTGCATCTTGGTCGAGCCGAAGATCACTGCACATCGTCAACGATAACATGATTGGAAGAGGGTCCAGCATGCGACCTCGGATTTTCGTATAGACGTCATGATATATCTCAACCGCATCACATCTGCCAGTATCAGTGTTCACAACCCAGTGTCTGCATTGTGCGTCGGGCTGAGCTCAACGTGTGTTATCAATTGCTATGCCAGCGTTAGCGTTCATCGAGAGCTTTTTGCCCCTAGTAGAACTGCAAATCGACATTCTTCCATCCCGTCAGCGATACGACAAGCGCGTCCCCTACATCGCTCCTGCCATGCCGGGACTGCCATGGCGCTGATCTAAGTGATCGTAGTTGAGCTCGAACTCTCTCTGCAGGATTGTTAGCAAAACTCGGGCCGAATCGCATTGCGTGCACAAACCCTCTCGCGTCTCCAATTTGTGACGTCGAAGAACAGATACCACCCGCGCTCCTCCTTTGGTGAAAGGCGAATCGGCGCTGGCAGATCGGGATCCTTCATCATCCACTGCTGTAGCTTGATGTGCCACCTCCAATCCCGGTTGTAGAGCTCAGATGCAGCGATCTCCTGAAGGATATCTCGCGGATGTTGATAGAAGATAGCTAGAAGTGTTTCCGCGGAAAAGCTGGTCATCTTCGTGTGCAGCGGCGGAACATTTGTCACCGTGTATGCTGCGGGGAGGGTGAAGTCTGGCGGTATTACAGGCTTGACATTCGACTCTGTGAACGGGGAGCCGAAAGTCGGATGTAAGGGCAGGTTGCTGTTCGTGTTAGACTGATTTCGCGAGAAACACACGTTGTACTTACTCAGGTCGACTCAGATCCAGTCCCAATACTGTCAGGTCCTGGCCCATTGCGAGCGAAGAGTAATCGGGGCTCTCGAGCGGTATCATAGACAAGAGCCCTGGCAGTCCGTAGCGTTCTTGATCTGACATCTCCGCGAGCTTCTTGTGAAGCGGTGTCTGAGCATTTGGCGACCCAATACTGTCTCCACCAAAGGCCGACTCGTACTGGCTCTGCTGAGACCGTTGCCCTACTGGTGTGGTGTCACCGCCAGGCCGCATGCCGGAACCCAGGAAAGATAGAGTTCCCGGCGCCTGTCCTGTACGTTGACCACCCTGTACTGGTTAGCTGGGTCATGCTAGACTCGTCCGAGTGTGCACACCTCTTGCTGATTCGTTGACGCTGCTCGCATTGCGCCTGCAAGACCGCCACCCACTGCTGTGTTTGACGATCGATTGCCTAGGCTCTCTGTCGGACTGGACAGGCCGTTTCGCGTTTGTCCTAGCCCCGGAAATGCGCTCGTGCCTGGCGTTGCCCCAAACGCAGCTGCATTCTGGATCAGACCTGCGCGTCGATCAGGCCCAATTTCTCCCGCAGCGTTGTTACCCAACGGTGGAAACTCTTCGATATTGCCTGTCTGCGGTTGCGCTCCGCCAGACAGCTGGCCAACCCCACCTTGCCCGCCAAACCGGTAGTCGTCACCAGCACCACCGAACTGACCCTGGGGTGAATCTTCGTTACTCTGCCCTGGCAGTTGCGGATCAGACACTTGTCCTTGCTGCCCCTGCTGTGGCGTTTGCCCTTGTGGTCGCTGGATGGTCGTGTGCGGAGTGGTTCGAAGGGTGGGATTCGCCCACATCTGCTGGGCGGTCGTGTTTTGCTGTGCTTGAGGTGCGCCTGACAACGACGGAAACTCCCTGCAATTGCATATGTTTAGCGTAGGCCCTTCATTTGTGGGGACGCAACCCAGCGGGCGCTGTAGCCGCAGACGTTCGTGCTGGGGCTGTGACCGCTGCAATTTCCTCTTCCCCTTGACATTGGACATTGGGAATGCTACTTACTCAAGATTGAGCGGTGTATGGGGCTGTGAGTTGCCCATTGCTTGCGCGAAGCTCGATGCAGGCCCGCCGTTTGTTCGTGTTTGCGCTGCAGGCAACCCTGGTGCACCGCCTGTTGGGCCAGTAAAAGCACTCGAACCCCACTGGGCTTGTCCACCACCTAATCGTACTTCAGTCAGCGAGGCTGTTCACCGATGGGATCGAGTTGTCCTCACCCAGCTTGCCGTTCTGGAGCCTGTTTGTCCCGAGTGGCTGGCGGTTCTCGTTTTGTCGAACTTGGAACATGTTGGAAGGTGCGCTACGGAGTTGTTGCCCTGGTTCTGGTAGAAGAGAATCAGTCAGTATCGTGCTGTCTCAATGGCGATGGAGACAAAGGCCAAATGGAAGGATCGACAGGGATGCAGGAGGTTGGAGAACAACGTTGTGCAAACTGAAGACATTGTTCTCGACGACTAGGCGAAGCTTGTGTCACAAGAGTAGGTGTAGTGCGAGACGTCATTATATTGTGCAATTTCGAGCTCGCAGTCGCAAACGGTGGATGTGGCACGATTGGGGGGTTGGAGAACTGACCAAGACGGTTCATGCTGCGGTGTCGCGGAATAAGCTACAGAACGAGGTTTCGGTGATCGCTGTTCCCCGATTTGGGCGAGTTCGCGCTGTCGGTGCTATTGTTCGTCGCGTGGTGTTGCGAGGTTCATGCGATGCGACCGGGCCAAGAGGGCGCCAGAGTTGTTTGGGCAAGGTGCGTTAGCGGTCGAAGGCGGGGAGCGTCGGAGAGGTGGGCCTCAGGCAGTTCGTGGCGAGGGACAGGGCTGGACAAACGCAATGTGCATCAAGACACGCCCACAAGCTACTGTGTGGTCGTGCGCTTCACCGAAGCCTTGACTAGAACATTGAACTCGAAATCTTTCATTTTCCAACTGGTTTTACATCGCACAATATTTCCTTTCGCGCAGACAACGACACGAGGCTGTTGCACGCCCATCGACCAATTTGTGGACGGCTTTTGGTATTATTGAAGTACTACCGCACTGCGCAGGAAGTGAGACAAGGCAGAATAGCTTTTCCAGTCCCTTCAAACCAACCTGCTCCATGTTGATGCTACCAATAGAACGCCAATGCTATGCAATCCTCCACTACACCAGACTATGCAATCTCAAACAGGGATGACATGTATCAGGGCATTCATGATGGACCTTGCTGGAACATGTGCGACATGTCAGCCTCTCCGTTGAACCCAAAGAAACTGAACCAGTCGTCCACATTGAGGCTCATCGGCACAACTGGGTTGGGTTTCCCGCCGGAGCTGCTGCTCCAGGCATCGTCTTGGGCGCCATGCTGTTGCTGATTTTGCTGCATCATCTCCATCTGCTGCGCCCAGGCTTGCGGATTGTTTTGATCAAACTGGCCATTGAGCGAGTTCTGCATCTGCTGCTGTGATTGCGACTGAACACCGCCATTACCATTACTGTTGCTGTTGTCATTACTTTGTGATTGCTGTAGGGGCATGTTCTGGGGTTGTGACAAAGCTGGATCGACTAAAGACTGCGCTGGCAGAGGAAAATTGACTTGCGTGTCTGCTGGGAACAACTGATCTGGTTGGAAATTTTGCCAGACCTCCTGACTGATATTGGGCGTATCACGGGTGATTAGGAACAGGTCAGGTGGCGTTCCAGGATACGAGTAGGAAGGGTTGAAAGGAGTTGTTGGACGCGTCCCCGACCGTGAAGGACCCATGAAGGTGTCGTGATTGTGGCGGTTCATTTGTGGCGACCCGGCTGACATTTGCGGCATTTGCTGTTGTTGGGGGGGTGGAAGCTCGCGAGACGGTGTAACTGCAGGAGTCTGCGGCCTTGACCTTTCATACGAGACCTGGGCGGCAGGTGGACCATTGATTGTGGGGAAACCTCCAAAGTCCATCTCTTCGAACTTGCGCTTCGGCGCCTCTTGTGCTGGTTTGGATGGAGGTGGTGGCGCGCTTGGTGTCTTGTTCTTCTTGTGGTTCCTGCCAGCTGCTTTTTGTAGACGTTCTTCCAAGTTTTTGTTTCCCAAGATAGACTCGAAAAGCGTGTGAACCATCTTCGCGACAAGCCAAACCTTAGAAACCTCTTTCAAGGCATCCAAGCAGATCTGCAAGCGCTGCTCCGTCGCCGAAACAACAGACTTGTTGGACGACTTCATCTGGTAGACGTGCATGATGAGGGCTGAAAACAGGCTGTAGACGATAAAGGCAGGGGTGTAGCGTATTTCATCATGTGCTCGAAGATTCTCGATGATTGAAGTGATCATAGCCGCAGCTTGGTATGCGATGTTTCTCGACGGGTACGCATGCTCTTCACCGAAACCGTCCAGGTTGTTCGCTTTTGGTGATCCGGCTGGCGGCATGTGTGCGCGATGCAAAAGACAGAGGGTGGTATAGTAATTGGAATGCAACAGTGCTGCCCAGAAGTGATGTCGTGTTCGATCCCATTGTACTTCAGGAGGGCAGTGTTGCAGCCAATCCGCAAGAGCCATGTCGCTGTGGGTTAAATCTATGGCGTTGGCTCTGCGATACTTCGATGCCACCGAGTACTGCTGCGAAAGCACCAGACCCATGATTTCGCTCAACTTGACGTAGTTTATGAAGAACTGAACGTGGACCGGATCTGGTGGGTATTCAGCAGGACGGTCTGTCTCGTCGTCCATGAAGTCGTCCTCTGAAATCATCTCCACATCCGAGTCTTCAGGATCGATCGCAACCGGTCGGCCAAGGGCGACGGCTACCGAACGATCGCGGCTGTAGAGCGTCCACCAAATGCGCTTCCACAACCGTTTATCTGACCGAGTGAGTTGTGTTCCTTCCACGCTGCTGTCGTCAGTCTCGTTTCTGAACGTCGGTTTTCAAGCTGCCTACCTTCGGTGCATACCTGACCCTTGCGCTACAACTATAGCAACACGAGTCCAATAGAACACATTCTTTGTCACATCTGCGATTGTGAGCAAATCTAACTGCAATTACTTGCCGAGATCGCGTACCTTCAGGACCTTCCCAGTACCAGCCCATCAAGATCAGCGCTTGAACAATGGTCACTCGGTCGTCTTCGAAGTTTGCGTCGAACAGGGCCTTTGCGCGCTTGTAAAAAGTCATGGCAGCGGGCGTAGTGGAACCGCTAGAGTCCATCAGCTGAGGATTGGTACAGACTCTCGAACCCGCGAGAAGAACAGCCTGTAGGAGAAGCAGCGACGGAGGGTTCTTTGGATCTCGGTACTGGCGCATGAAGCGACTGCGGTTGATCACAGGCACGACTGGCGCTACCCATTTGAAGAAGGCGTCGACAAGCTCGTCACACAGCGCTCGTGGCGGCAGCAGAAAGGCGCCCCTCTGGTGCAGAATCTCGATCTCCATGTTGTCCATCTCGTTCACGCGCGCTTTAGCACCCCGCACATTTTCAGGCAGGGGGTAGTGGACGACATCGGTTGTCCCGTAGCGATCATGGACCAGGAGTGAAAGGTTCGACGACTCGCCCAGATACGCGACGCGACCAGCTTCTTTGATAGGCGCGCGAGCAAACTTGGGTTTCATGAACTGCACATATGTGCCATTATGGGTGGCCTGCTGGGCAGCATAGGCGTGGGAGAAGTTGTTCGCAGGAGTGCCATCCTCCGAGTTGGAGACGGTCGTCTTGTCGCGCGGCTCAACCGAGAGGCTCCCTGGCGAGCGGGTATCGTTGTTGTCGCCGGCTTCGCTTACGCCATCTGCGTCCTTGGCTCGCGATGTTTGCGTCTTCTTGCGCTTCGGGGTGGGGATGCGGCATTCGATGGAGAAGGCGGTGCAGTTGGTGCAGGGGACACCCAACGAGGCGGCGTCACAACGAACCTGAGCAGCTGTTACTATCGCCAGTCACGGCGGGGCGCATCGCGATTACCCACTTTGCGTGAATGGCATGCTGTTCGCGTTGTTAGCATTTGTCGCATTCATCGCCTCGCCAGACCGAGGTGCCGAGGCAGTCAAGCGAAGCTATAGGGCCGCAGCTCTCCCGCATTCTCTCTCAGGAACAAAAGCCTGCACTGGTACGCACTGGGATGGGGCAGACTCACTCTCGCATGCTCGACTGGCGCGCTGGCGCCTGAACGAGGGATGGCCAGGCGGAACCGCCTGCGACGTCGGGCTGTTTCTAGTGCTGTGAGCCTCCATGCCTGCGCGTGTCTGCGGGCGTGCGCGGGGACGTACGAGGTGCCGTTGCTCGGCTGCGGCGCCAGCGGCGAGGGTGCTGGGGGTTGCGCTGGCTGTGCCATGAAGCTGTGCTCGCCAGACGCCATGCTGTCGTCGCTGCGTCGAAGGTAGGTAGGGGTTGCGACCGTTCGACACGCGATCGGGTGCTGGAGTGTGCCTCGAGCGGTAGATGCGCTAAGCAATAGTGGGCTCCGGCCTTGCACGGCTGGCGATCACCATACACCTCTCGAAACGGTGGTGTTCCTTTGTCTGCTCGTCACGGACTGCCGTCAAGCGAAAGGCATGTTCCTTCAAGGCCGGATGCTGCTGTAATCACGCGACCTTTCGCGCCTTCCCCAGGCCTTTTTGATGGCTCGATGGCTCGATGGCAGGCGCGTTGAGCATTCCGTCGATGCCGCCAATCGTCGCTGCCAAATCGAAACTCGCCCGCCTATTATTGGCTGCAAGGTTTCAGGAGTACATCACCGTTCAGGCAGTGTGCAGTGTGCACTTGAACTCGCATCCAACAAGCAAGTCATTTTGTCACATGAGAGACGGGATGCTGCCGCAGCGCCGTTCGGCGACAACAGGAAGATCAAGACGCAGCATGGGCTTGTCACACACCTCATCCAATTGGACAGGCTTACAACATAAGCTAGATGTGTAATTGCAGTCACTACACATGCAGAAGTAGCTTGTGTTGGCAGCGCCTTCTGCACCATTCTTCACCTCTACGCAGCTCTAGGCGGACACTGTCTCGCGCTGCAGCCTGAACGCCTCCAGCTTGATGTCTTTGTTCTGGGGCGAGATGTATTTCAGCAATGTGCCGCTCTCCTTGACAAGATCGTTGGCAACCTCGTCTTCAGAAGCCCAAGCAAAATCTTGGTGCTCAACAGGGTCTAGAATTACGGCCTCCGAACTCTCGACCTCGAACTGAAAAACCAGCCGGAAGGCTGTCAGTGACAATCACAACGTGGAGTGCCTTCAAATACCTTCAGCCACGTCTTTCCTGGTCCGCCATCGGGAAACGTGAACTGCGCCACCTTCCTGACCACACGAGTCGCGGTCAACCCAGTCTCTTCCTTCAATTCGCGCGCAGCAGCATGTAATATTGTTTCGTCTGTATCGTCCATTTTCCCTCCTGGGATTTCCTAGCGACCGTTAGCACGTTACGTGGAAGATACTAGGCTGAGCCATAACATTGTAAGCTCACCCAGGCGTTAGGGTATGCCGTCTCGTCTTTGGCACGCTGAACAAGAAGCATTTTGCATTCGCTATTGAAGACAATCGCGCCCGTACATAGTATGTGGACATCATGGTGCTGGTTGAGATAGACGCTTTCAGGAACCGCGTACTCTTGTAGAGAGGAAGGGTAGTCAAAAGATAAGGTCGCGGCGCTCATGTCGGAAATGTGAGGGGAAGTAAGGATGCTGCTTCAAGTCCGTTGTAAAACCCTCGACCGTCGACGCATGTGAAGTACGTCGTTGGAGCTGAACGTGGCTGCCTTGTCCTCCTCACCGGTGCTCACCTCTCTGCGTCACATTCACATGGTCTACAGTCTAGCGACCAACACAATAGTCATTTAAAATGCAAGAACAGCGAGCCTATCAATATCTACGTCGGTCCCACAGCAGATGTTCAGCAGCTTTGAGCTGCTGTGGGTGGCCCCGCACAACATATCGCGCTAACCACGCCAACAGACGCGCTTCTTTCAGATGACAACAACGACTACACAAAGTCTTGCCGCTCGTTACACCCAGGCATTCGAGACCACCTTCATTCAGACGCGCATATCATAACTCTGGAAATCCACGTGTCAACGTTCGTTTGCGACAATGCCGCGACCAGCGCGTGCAAAGATACAATCGAAAACCACCACGACTACACGCGTCGCAAAGCCCACCACACGCAAGGCAGCCGCACCAGCGACCGCGAAACCTACCATAAAGCAAACCAGGAAGGCCACGGCAGCATTGCAGAGCTTCAGCGACGATAGCGATGGACTAGTCACGAAAACAAGATCGACACGTGCGAAACATGGTGCGCCGGCGCAGACATCACCAGATGCCGTCGACGAGGTGGATCTGGAAATGAGTGGCGCGCTTCCCACGGAAAATAATGCTCCTGTGCTTGCATCCAAACTTCGCACGCCAGCGTCAAAAGCAGCACCCAACACACGCGCAACAAGAGGTAGCGCACGATCATCTGCAGCGAAGACGTCTCCAACAGTGGCAAAAGGGCAAGCAGGCTCTCCAGCCGAAGCCGCAAGCCATGTCGTTCTCGAAGGCGATACTAGCGGCTTTGGAGATCTCACATTCTCCTCGCTTGACTCAGAATCGCCAGCTCATGGAACGCGTCCACCATCTGCTGTTAAAGTAGGCGCGACACCAGCACATGAAACCTCCATTCTGGCCTTGACAAACTTCAAAAGGCGGGCCAGGCAACCTAGCTTGCTTCGAATGGTTCAACAGACGACGGACGTCGAAGACAACGACGATTCCGGCCTAAGCAATACAGACAACTTCGACTTCGATGATTTCCTGCCTCAGGACGAATCTACACCACTCAACAAGCAAAGAACTACAACCGAGAAAGAAGGGGCGAACGACAGTGGCGCGCATCTCTCCAGTTCAGGCTCACGTGGCAGGAAGCGCAAGTTGACTCCAGTTGTCCAGGTACCACGTTCTTCACCACCGCATGATCCACCGTCTGGTGCAGACATCGAGTCAGGAATATCATCTTCCCCAAGCCTTCCAGATATCTTGCCATCGCGTGAAGATGTGGTTGAACAGACACAGGATGATCCAGAAATATTAAGCCAGACCCTTGCTCCGCCTAAGTCAAGTAGTCCTGTGCGCAACATATCCCAACCTGTAGCATCACCTCAACAGACCAGGGCTCGACGCATAGGAAGGACCGGCAAGCGAACGACATATAATGAGGACTCGGTTGGGGAAGACACCGAGACTCCAGCCAAACAGAAGCGCAACGCCAAAGCAAAAGCGCAGCAACAAATCTCTACAGCACAACTGAAGGGCCTACTACCTCGTCGACGAAACCGGATTCGTGCCCACGATGAGTACGATCTGACATCTTCAGAAGACGTGACGCAGTTCGATTCCGACCAAGATGAGCTACAGGTGCCGACTCGACGGGCTCGTCAACGACCAGGAGCGAGCAAGACAGCCTCGCCGAAGGCCATCAAGAAGGCACGCGGTAAGAAGGCTACGGCGCCTGCGAAAGCAAGTAGAACATATGGCCGCCGAATTACATCTGACAATGAGAACGATGTAATCACAGAGGATGCAGAGGAGTCTCCAGAGCGCTCGGCTGTCGAGGTCTCGGACAAGCTGGCTGCGATCCGTAAAAAGTTTGAGGAGATCGACGACTTTGAGCTGGAATTTGGAACTGTGGACACAGTAACAAGCTCAAGTCCTTACAGATGATTGGAGCTGGCTGTATGGTAGAATGTCAATTGCAAGCGCTTCACGACACGTGGCAGTGCTAATGGTTTTGTGTACACAGCAAGCAAGGCGCATAACGGCGTGTCCTCGGACAGATGTCTCGATTTTAGCAAGGCGTTTGGAAAGTACAATGTGTAGTCAATACCATATCATGACAGACAGCTTTGGCAGCTGCAGTCGTAGTATTTTAATATCTCTTCGACTTCGTTCGCGGCCGTTACCCAAACGAGACTAACGACCAAACTACGTCAGCGAGCCGCTATCTGGCCTTATCTGGCGCTCTTCGTGTTGGCTGCACGACGACTTGCTCGACTTAGGAGCAGTAGCCTACAATCCAGTTGTCGACTCCCGAGCAGTTCGCCGGAATCTGCACGCACCGCTTGAGGCTCCTCGATTTGTGAGCCCTGGTCGGCATTGCACGTCCGTCTTGGACCCTGCGCACGGCCTCCGAAGCTGGAACGACCGACCTCACCCTTCGCTGGACGTCGCATAGACTCGCTGGACACGCTCGGACTCTGACGCTCGCTCCCCGTACTGAGAATGCCACAGTAATGCTTCTTACCGATCCGCTCCTTTGCCTGGCCTATGCAGCTCTACCAGATCCACCCCGCATGCCATGAACACCACCAATGGTTCCTCGTTGTCCACCTCTAAGAGCACCTCGACGCTGCGCCCGCGGACCCGGCGGTTGATCTCCGTCGAGGATGACATCTACGCCACGGACGACAGCGAGGGCTTCAGCTCGAGGGCTGGTTCGAGGATAACCTCGAGGACAGCGTCACCGGCGAATGCCATCTCGGCACCATCAGCCTTCTTCAAGTCCGCCAGTATTCAAGCCTCAAAAGCGACTCGGGACACATCATCGACCCTCTCAGGGTTATTCGGGAACTCCTGGTCAGCAGTCCAGGGCCTGGCAGCCAATGTCCTTGGCAACGAGACCGCTCCCAGCAGCCGCGCTGCAACCCGGAGGCGCGCTCCTACACATACACGACGCACATCCACCAGCGCCCCGCCGCCGAAGCAATGGGGTCCCGCAGGCGCAGGCTCGCATGTGGGTGCCGGCACGCAGGAAGAGCGGGAGGCTATGGTGCGAGCAATGAAGCGGAGGGACTTGCTCAATGCTACCGAGCATCTGCAGCCAGATTCAATTGGCCGCATGAAGCGCAGAAACTCGGACGACCGCACGAGTGCCTCCGCACCCCCCGGCGACAATGATCACGGCGATGCATTGATATACGTACACCCCGTCAAGAAGCAGGACACGCTTGCTGGAATCTGCATCAAGTACAATTGCGAGCAAGCGGTTCTGCGCAAGGCCAACCGTATGTGGCCAAACGACACAATTCTGTCTAAGAAGATGATTGTGCTTCCTGTCGATGCTTGTGGGGTCAAGGGGCGCCCAGTACAGGGGCCAGAAGCCCTGCCAGACGAGGATCCGTTGCTGGGGGAGTACGGCGATGCCTCGAATAACAAGCCAAACACTGAAGGCCTGCCCAATGGTTGGACTGCACCCAAGCAGAAGGGCACCGACACCAGCTCTGTTGTATCCTCCAATGCCGCCTCCGAAAAATCCTGGACACACGACTCGTGGGTCCTCCTTCCCAACGACAAAAAGCCTACACAGATCGCACGCATGCCTCGCCGTGCACTTGGCTTCTTTCCGCCCGCTCGCCGGAAATCTGTCGCATACTCAGACGCGACGTCGACACCCCGTGCCTCCGTCGACCTCCCTCGCTCCTCAACCTCAACGAATCCGAACACACACACGACCTCGCCCTCCCAACCTACCCGACCCCGCGCATCAAGCAATCTCTCATCGCTCTCGACCCACAGCCGCAAGCGCAGCACGTCCGGCCAACAACAACCACCCAAACCATGGCTGTCAGGCCCAGGCGGCGTCGGCACCCTTGGCCGCAACGTGCGCAGCCCTGGGCCCGCACAGGACGGTCTGAACAAGATGTTCGCCGCCCACCTACCCAGCGTCGCGCCTCCCCCAGGACAGGAGTACTTCACGCCATGGGCGCCCTCCCTGCTTGACGCAGACGGCACGCGCAGCGGAGGTTCAGGCATCGTCACGCCCTCCGGCGGCGACATCAACTTCCAAGAAATCGGCGGCGCGATAGAAGGCTGGATGCGCAAAGTCGGCTCTCAGGCGCAGAAGCTGCTCGCTGAGCCCGGCACCCCCGGCGGCCGCCAGAAAGTCGTCCCTGGCGTGGGCGCCTCCGGCCGCGGCCTCGGCGACTTGATTGAACTCCAGGACGACGCTTTTGAGATTGGCGACGGTGAGGAGGATCGCGGGAGGCCCAGGGAGGGACTGGTGGTCCCGCAGATTGGTACGGAGAGGTCGCTGAGTCGTCAGTCTGGGGTCAACGAGGCGAGGGCTAGGGCGCAGCAGTTTCAGAGCTCGAGGCAGGATTTCAATCTCGTTCTCAGAGAGCGTGGGAGGAAGGGTGAGGGGGGCAAAACGGATTGAGAGCGTTGAATTTGGCGTTAATGGACAGCATGCATGGCGCATAGCATAGGGTTGATCTGATAGTGACAGCAAGCTTGAAGCAGCCCATCATCTAGATAAACATTTATCTCATCCACTCAGCACACTCCTCCCTCTCGTGCTCTGCTCCTCTCGATCACGCTCTACTTGCCCTCCTCCCCAAACAAATCCTTCTCAACCATCTGCCTGCAAATCGGATGGTAAAAGTCCCTATTCCTCTCAAACGTCTCGACCGCGAGCTTCCTATCCGCCTCGTTCAACAGCCTAAACAGCGGCCTTACAAACTTCATCCGCCCGATGCGGCCCAGCAGCTGCGACGCAGGCACGTACGTCTCAGGCGCCTTGGCCTTGAGCCCGAGGCACAGATAGCGGCTCGAGACCTCGATGTTGGCGGTGGTGCTGTAGCCGTACGTCTCCCCGAGGAGCGCAATATCGGCAGCGGAGAAGGACGCGCCGAAGGACTGCAGGCGCTCGATGAAGACAACAGATTGGTTGGAGACCCAGCCCTCGATGTCCTGGGGCTTCGGGGCAAACGACGTGTTGCTGGAGCCGGAGACGCGGGCCTCCCATTTGTCGGCGAGGGCGTAGCACGACTTGACGAGGGTGTCGTCGAAGGTGGGTTTGGGCGGATAGCCGGGGGCGTAGAAGAGCTTGTCCCAGTCGAATGCGGCGAGTTTCTTCGCGGCCTCTGCGTCGTCGTCGAAGAAGGAGAGCATGCAGGACTTGAATTCGTAGCTGTCGAGGGACTTATTGGCAAATGTGGAGAAGTAGTGGGGGATGAAGGTGTCCCATTTCTGCTTGCCGAGGAGGAGCTCGAACTGGTAAAGGGCGTGGAAGCCCTTCTCGTAGGGAACAGAGCTGAAAGCGTCGTCTGGGTCCTGACCCTTAAGGTTGGTGATGAGCTTGGTGTACTCGTGGTCGGCGCCGTAGCGTTCGATGCTCTCCTCGAGCGCTTTCCAGCCGATGATGGCGGAGAAGTGTCGGTGCGGTTCGCCGTGGATGGCGGCCTGAATGCGTCGCTCGAGATACGTGGTCCAGCCTTCGTTGAGCCAGAAGTGCTCCCAGCTGGCGCAGGAGACGAGGTTGCCAGACCAGGAGTGCGAAAGCTCGTGCGCAATCACATCGATGTTTTGCTTGTCGCCGGAGATGATGGAGGGTGTGGCATAGGTCCAGACGGGGTTCTCCATGCCGCCGTAGGGAAAAGACGGTGGGAGAATGAGAATGTTGTACTGTGTCCATTGGTATTTGGGTGCAACGGTGGACTCAATGGCCTTCATGAAGGGCTCGATCTCGCCTTCCAGCTCGCGCTGGCAGTCGAGCAGCTCCTCAGGGCCGGTCCAGACAGTGCTTCGTGGGCCAATGCTGGCACAAGCTAGGTCACCGCTGGCAACGGCAAACAAGTAGCTGTTGATCGGCACTTTCTGCTCGAACGTGTACTTGAGTGTACCCTGCTCGCCATCCTTCTTAGGCGGCTGATACTCACTCGCACCAGTCGGCAGACCAGACGCAAGCACTGGGAGGTGCGAGCGCAGAGCGAAGCTGAACGTCGACTTGACATCCGGAGTATCCTGGCAAGGGAAGACAGATCTCGCGTGTATCGCCTGACACTGACTGAACATGTACGGACTTTTTTTGTTTGAGGTCTGAGCAGGCGTCATCCACTGGAGCGCCGTGCACTTCTCCGTCGTCGAGACCGCAATGACAAGGCTCACGACCTTGCCCTTAGGAACAGACTCGGGCAGGGTAACCTTCAACGGGGACCCATACGGCTCAATACGGTCACCGACCTCAAACTTGGCCGTCTGTCCATCGACCTTGACCTCAGAGATGTCGAGGAAACTGCGTAGCATTAGTATCGACCTCCAATCTCGACCGTCTTGTCCTTGATCGGACGATGCTTACCTGCTATCCAACACAATCTCCCTCACATCCTCATCCGCCAAACTCTCAAGGTCAAGCCCCACCGCACCACTAAGAATCTTGTGCTCGAAATCAATCTCAAAATCCACACTCGTATGCCTCGTCACAAAATTATGGTAATTCGACAGCGTGTTAGGATCCCTCGGGGTGATGATCTGGACATCGACTGGCTTAGTAACCATAGCAGCGGGCGCGCGATGCATAGTGGCGGCGTGAGCTCTTGCTGTTCGTGGTGCTACTATTGCTCTGGTGCTTGGCTGCGCTCTCGGCGTTCTTGGGGAAGTTGTCTGAGTCAATGTTGTGTACGCGGGGTTGCGCGATTGTAGGCGTGAGGTTACTGAGGTTAGGTGTCGACCACCTTCCAAACATGTCGATGGTCGGAGAAGTTGCACGCTTTGTGCCGATCCAATCCGCGGCGTTGCTCCACACCTGACGTGAGAAATTTGTGAGAGTAGCCGCATCGTGTTATCAATTGGACATGGGGCGGTGAACAGGGTATCAGCTGGATTGGATCTTAAAGTCTGGGTTCTTGAAGGGACGAATGCACGGTGTTGACGTGCACTGTGCTTTGCAATGGCTGCTGACCTCAGATTGGTCCGCCACCAGACAAGCTTTTGTGGGTTGCATCCATCTCTGAGCCCTGTCAATTCACATCTCACTACCGGTACTACGACAATTGTGATCAAACGTATATCATTGATTGCTTTTCATAGGGCGGCCATGGGCTTATCCGTTTGCGCACGCCCCGATGCACCTTTTCTCTATTCTAATGAAACCCTTCAGAACGTGTGCGCCCATCCATGCTGATGAAACAAAAAGGAAACCGAAAGAAAGAAACGAAAAACACACCCCCAAGACATTCACAGGAAGACCAACAGTCTAATCTGCGCTGCGATCCAGAGGACACGACAGCCGATGTTGAGGAACGCGTCCACACCAGCGCTTATACCGCTGTGCTGTGACACTATTGCCCAATTTGCCTCGGAAGCCAAACAGTTGTTACGCCCCGTAAATGCTGGATGCCGTGAGGTGATTTCTAATGCTTTTTTGAGATGGCAATCAAGGAGAGTCGTGAGGTTACGAATGTATAACCGCCATGGCTCGAGTGCAGATTTTGAATGACTCCTGGAACTCCGTTGTGATGCACGCGTTTGCGCTCGCCTGCGCGCTGCATGAAAAAGAAATCGCTGATGATGGTATTGTAGAACGTGATGATACACCAATGAAGCCGTGTTCATAGGTAAAAGATAGGGTTTTGTGATCCTCGATCTCGGGAGATTTTCGCAAAGCGTGAAGATGCTCCTATTGTGGAAGGTTCGGTGGAAGATTCGGTGGAAGGATCTGGGGAGGGCTCTGGGTTGGTCGCGAAGCTTGCATGGGGGTGAAGAGATGCTTCATGTTGAGTGTCAGGTCGTTGATGCCGTAGTCGTCTGTCACAGTGGTAGCCGAGCCAATGTCGATGCCTTTCTGGGTGGAATCCGCCGCAACGTGTGACCTGATTTGCTTAAGAAGGTTGAAAACATGCCTGCAGCGGTGATCTGCGGGTGCTGCCCATTCCTCTCTTCTAGAGCTCCTCAGGAACAAACGAGCCAGGAAGTAATAATGCACTCCATCTCTGCAGAAACCCAGACGAGGCTCCAAGGGAGGATACTGTATTGCGAGATCAACGTCCCAGCAAGTTTTCCACAGCTCGAGAGCCTGCACGGTTGTCCGAAGCAGCTGTTGAACCTGCTCGCTAATACCGTTGGGCGGTGTAGCTGGCCCATCAGGAGTGCTGTTGCCACTAGCGGACACCCGTCTGAGGAGTTGCCGTTGAATGTTGAAGATCTGAATATGGATTGCATGGATAAGGACTGGAAATCGTCAGACAGGCGTTGTGAAGACTGTGGAACGGAAGTACTTACGGAACTTGCCAAACGCATTGGTACTGCGTTCGGGAATTTGACCATGTAGACCTCTGTAAAGTAGCTGCAAAGCCTCTGACATGCTCAATTGCTTTGCGCGCCTGCTCCCAGATGCGTTCGCAACCTGCGCTGCTTCTCCTCGCAACCCCAATGCGCTGGCACATTCCTCTTCTGTCTTCGCCTCCCAAGCGGCATCGTCCGCTGGCAGTGAAACTTTGATCTCATTGACGTCGAACTGCGGCTGTGCGTTGAAGAATATGGTACTGGCTGCGTCGATCAAGAAGATGTAACCCATCGCCCTGACTCGCTTCTCATTCTCCACCCACGAAGTCCAATTCCACGAAGCAACTTCATCGCCCGTGATCGGCCCTGGTTCGTGCAGAGAGCTGAATCCAGCATTGCTGCGCGGAAGAGGATGCAGAAACCCTGCCCGACGGGTGATGTTGGCCAAGATGAAGAATTGCTCACGTCCTTGTTGTCGCTGTTGCTGACTGCCATGCCAAAGAAACAGACTGTGGAGTATACTCAGAGCTTCAAACTCCTCAATATCGGTTGGGCAATGTCTGTTGGGGTCCAGGACATGCTGCGGGTTTTGAGACATTTTGTAGATTTGACTCGAACGCAACACAACACCGCGAGTGAGGTCCATAAGCCAACGCACCGACTTGGGGCTCATCCTTTCAGAATAAACTGCCCCGACGCAACACATGGCAAGAACAAGGCCTTCCCAAGCAGCGATCGGATCAAAGGTGGGGGCGTGGATAAGCGGCCAATGAACATGGAAGTGTTTGTACTCTCGGAGAAGATGGTTGATGTTGTCCGGAGTCAGGATGTCCTTGAGCGCCTCGTAGGAGTACAATTCGTTGGAAGCAGGAGCCAGAAGTGACGCATTGGGAAAGCAAAAGTCAAGCAGAGCCTCAGCCTTTTGTTGGAGAGGATCAGAAGAAGCAAGTGGCCAGTTGTCAATGAACGGAGTAGAGTCGGCGAAACCGGGATTCGAATAGAAGCCTGTGAACATGGTATCATATTTTGGTGTATCATCTGTGTTGTTCTAAAAGGTACCGGTCAGAACGCCAGTCGCTTTATGTTGGTTTGGGCCACCTGCCATACTGGGTCCATTCGTGAAGTGTGAGTCTCCGTTGACTCCGTTGAAAGCGCCGCTGTTCCGCCACATAGAGTTGTCCTGGCCGTTGGAGATTCCGTCCACAGTGGGCATGGAGGTAACACCGTAGGGGGCTGGATCGCCACCCTCGGACTTGACAGGCATGTTGTTCTGTGCCATGTCGTTGTTGACAGAGGCGTGGTTGTAGCTGAAGTGGTTGGCAGAGTCTGCAGCGCCCGCGTTGTTCTGCTGTTGCTGCTGCTGCTGCTGTTGTTGTTGCTGCTGCTGCTGCTGCTGTTGTTGCTGCTGCTGTTGCTGCTGTTGCTGTTGTTGCTGCTGCTGCTGTTGCTGCTGCTGCTGTTGGGCCGCAAACGTGTTGGCATCGTGCGCATTCGCCATCGCGTTGGGGCGGTAGTCGTTGAAGTTGAGACGCGCCTGTCCATACGTGTCTAGAGCAGACATGCTCCTCCTGTTCTCCTCGACTCCGCTACCGGGGCGGTTAATCAGACTGTTGGATCGCGATGTCCTGGCGGACATGGAGTGCTGATCGGCAATAGAGGGCAGGTCGCCTCCATAACCATTGGCGGATACAGCGGGCATCTGAGGCATACCCATGGCATAGCCTCCATCAGAATAGGGCATTGAGGTGCCTGAGATGTGGTTGAGGTATGACGTGGCCTCGGCACCATTGGGCGGACGGTTCTTCTGCAAATGCTGCTGCGCGTGCTGCAGGTGATTCGCACCTGTAGGGTTGCCGCGGCGGATAGAGCACTTCTGGAAATGGCGCTTCAGGATGTCACTTCGGCTGAAGGTGTCCTTGCACAGGTGGCACTGGTAAGGTCGCTCGCCCGTGTCTGTGCTGCATTAGAGTGTGGACGGTCGGCTGAGGGCGGCATACTTACGTCGCAGAAGATGGCGCTTCAGGTGCTTCAGGTGCAGGTACGTCTTGTTGCAGTGCGGGCACTCGTACTTGCCATCGGCGTTCTTGGTGGCCTGTGTGGGCGCCTTTCCAGCGGCGGGAGCTGGCCGGCCAGGGTGCGTAGGCAGTACGCCGCGGCGGCCCTGCTGGCCAACAACGTGCACAGGCTCAGGCTCCTGGTTCGCAAGAACAGGAGGGTGAGGGTACAGCGAAGGGTGGTTCATGCCCATGCCACCGGCTGGGCCGCCCATCTGGTTGTGTTGAGCGGCCGCGGTGGGCAGCAGAGGAGCTTGCGAGAATGCCGACGACATGGGCATGTACGAGGGCGACGGTTGGATGGGCCTCAGCGGCGGGTGCTGCAGCGGGGGCATGGTGCTACTGCCGTTGGGCGCAGACGTTACAGGCGTGTGAGGCGGCTGCGGCGTCTGGGGGTTGCTGTGGTGGCCGCCATACATGGACGGGAACGAGGCGGCGCTGTGGAGCGGCGGCAGCGTGGGCAGAGACTGCTGCGCGCCTTGGTAGGACTGCTGGCCAAGGCTCTGGTACTGAGGCAGGCCAGGCTGGCGAAAGCGGTCGGGGGCATCCATGGTGGAGGTGTGCAGAGGGCTATGAGCAGGTTGCAAAGCGTGTTGATGAGGGTGAGACGCGACCAATTGGTGTTGTCTGTGACGATCTCATCCGACGAACCCCAGGTTCGAGCGACGCGTGCGACGGGTGCTAAAGCGCCGACTGGGCAGCACGAGTAGGGAGGGATGGGGGACGGAGGTCCACGAAAGAAGCTTCTTTGTGGAGCCCGTGTGGGGGAGTGAGATGAACGGAGACGCAGATACGCGACGGCAGCTACTCCGTGAAAGTGAAAGGGTCGATGGCAGTGCCCACAGTTGAGTGCAGCAAATGGGTGAGGAGTAGTGGCGACGGCCGGGCTGGCGGTCAGGTGGTGGAGGAGAATAATCTGCGAGCTATGATGCTGAGGTCTTTGCTCGGACGGTGCTCTAGCGAGGAGCCAGGGACTGCGGCGCGAGTGTGTGCGGGCGATCGAGAGAGGGCCCACTTTCAGCCTCCAAAATCGATAGCGGGCAGGTGCAGGTGGAGAGCAAGAGGCACGAGCAGTTAGGCAGGTGAGACCCACGAAAAGCTGTTTGGTGATGGGGTAGGAGGAGGGGGGACGCGCAGTGAAACCACGGCAGCGAAGTTTTTTGCGCGAGTGAAGAGGCAGCGACGCCGATGTCCCGCGTGCAATTCCTGCTTCTGTGCTCAGGTCTGTGGCCGGGTCTTGCCGGAGAGGTTGTGCCTGGAGGACGCTGCACAGTCTGCGAGAGCAAAGAAGAGTGGGAAGGGCAAGCGACGGGGCCCGCTAGAGGTTTTTTGAGACAGCGGCAAACGCGTCCGGGTGCGTGGGCTGACGGAATACTGCGAGGAGGTGGTGGGCAAGAAGACAATGGCACAGGCCGACCCTAAGCCAGCATTACAGCGGACACGTGATGCCAGCGGATGATGACTTTTCGCATACGTGATGGCATGGCTACTAGTAGGGGATCTTTGCGATGCCGTCGTTGCTGAGCGACTTGATGCCGTGCAAAAAGCGCGCTGCGGCCTGCGATAGGCGCGCTGGCAGCTGCTAGCCATGCACCGCGCCCAATTGCGATTCTGTATGTAATCTACATTATTCTATCCTACGCGCCCGTTGCGCTCTCGAGTCGTGACATGTTCGCACAGGAGCGTCCGGGAGGTGCGCTGAATCGAAGTCGTCGAGTTTCACCCGCCACGGACGCACGGCAGCAAATCGATAAGAGCCTCAAAGGCGTTAGGCACTCCGTCATCCGGGAGCTGCGTGAACCACACTCTGTCACACCTGCAGGCTCTCTTCCCTCTTCTTCGGACAGCTGTCGCGCTTTGTTCGATGCTGTCGACACTCCATGGCCACTCGCTGTCCCAAGGCCGCCTTCGGTAGTCTGTGCCCGTCGAGCGCAGCGCGCACAAGGACCGGCCAGCTTGGAGCAACTGTGCCGAACGACGTGCGGCGGCTGTGGCTTTCGGCTCCAAGGGTCCTGCTATGTCCGCTGCCGCTGAAACTGAGCGCGTCCCATGGAAACAGTCGATGTTTGTTTTCCCACAGCATCTCACGGCCATCACGATCAGGACGCCCAGCGTAGCGATCGCTACCGTCTCTTAACTGGCGATACCTGCCGTTCCATTGGCGCCGCTCAACATGCCGTCGCCGAGCTCGACGGTGAAGGGTTGGGAATGACGTGTATCTTAGCTCCTGCCGAACAGCGTGCAAGGGTGCCTTGCAAGCCTGCAACGGCGCCCATTCGGACCTTCGGCCTTTGCTCGCGCACCAAACAATCGCCTTCGAGAAAGCTGCATGGAATTTCTCGAAACTCTGCGCGCGCCACCGCCAGCACAGCGTTGTTTTGGAGCGAGTCCTGCCGAGTCGCTGCTGCGCCGCTATGCCGCTCGATAACCACGTCAGCCCGATGCAGTCGAAGAAGGGTCTGTCTGTCCCTCCAAGGTCGGCTTATGCATGCTCGTGTACAACTCGGTTAGCGTACATTGTCACGATACCAACAAACGCGCGAGCTGACCAAGTCGCGTCTCAAAGCGGCATCCCGACCGCAGGTCCCGGCTTGCTAATCACATAATGTGACACATCCGATACTCGCACGGTGCGAATACCACCTGGGCCTGCGTTGACTGCTGGATTTTGCGTTGCATTCTTGCTCGGCTTGGCACGTATTCGCGACTCGACGATACGGCATTGTACGGTTGTAGGCCGCGGCACCTTGTCCCGATAGGAAATCGTGCTCGACTAGACTCGCAAAATTTTCCCCAGTGCCTACGATTGCAATTGCAAGTACCAATCAGCTGGCCTGCGGCTGGCGGATGTTGGAAGCACCCATGGTTCTAACATGGACGACGGTTGATGGTCGGCACCACAAAAGCGCGCCCCCACGTGTTTCGCGCAATTGTGGGATGCCTGCTGCAGGCCTTGCCCTTGACTTGCCCAACCAGTGCAGCGCCTCTTAGAAGCCTCGCTGGCCTCGCCATTTTCCCCGGCGCTTTGCCCTACCAGGTGCCAGGTCTGCGCAATGGTCCAAGCCTGCACAAGCACTCTGCTGTGCTGGCATTCTGGCTGCACGCCGCTGGGTGACCAAAAGCGAGCCAGGAGACGACACTACATCTTCAGCAGACCAACGAAGTTCAAATAAGCTCAGTCCCACTCCACGGCTGCGTACCCGCATGTGGGAGGGGTGATTCGGTTGTGGGCAAAGAGTGGGCTGTCGCTTCCACTCACCTCGCAACTCGACACGGAAGGAGCGGCGAGCCGTGAGGCGAATATGTCGTGCAGCTGACTGGCTTGGTCAAACGACACGGCACCCTGCTCAAGCTGCCACCCTGTCACCCTGACACCTTGTCTGCTTGAAACTCTGGTCACGAGAACCGCGGAAAGCAGGCGACAATGTCGGTGAGAACCAAAGGGCCGGTCAGTGTGCATCTGGCGTGGCGGCGGCACCGGAAGTGTACTTCCACCAATTTCCAGGTGGCTGGGCGCCTGTACTTGGCCGAGTGTAAGCGGTCAGTGTCAGTGACGTCTGATCCGGATACGTTTCGCAATGTATTCGCGATCGTCCTCGTTGCGAGGCTGCTTCGACGCTCGCACAGTCTGAGGGCTATGGCGTTCCTCTCAGGGGGCTGGCGATGCCACGCTGGCTGCGTTGGCGAGTGAAAGCGAAACCGCAAGCCTCAGAGCATGCGAGGGCCTAAACACACTTCTTGGTTCACCATGTGCCGCTATGCGGCGTGCTCCAAGTGAGGCATCGCAGAGACAAGTTGCTGTGTGGTAGAAAACTCTACTGTAAATTCGTCGCAGCGTCAAGATGTGACTTTCAGAGCTCAAGCTCGGACGCCTCTCCGAGCTTTCTAGAACAGCAGCAGAACCTTCTGCAAGGCGGCAATACCTGTACATATCGCAACAACAAAACCCCGTCTGCCTGATCTGAAGACCAATGAACCCATCAAAGAAAATAGCCTCGTTCCTACGCCCGTGCAGCTCTCTCCGCGCGCTCTTCCCAGCGCGCCAACGCCTCACACGCACAATGGCCTCCACCACAACACCAACTCCCTCAGCCCAGCCTGCGCCAACAGACGCCCAGAACTCCCACACCCAAACCCCCACCTCCGCAGACCCGCAGACGCCCCTCCCCCTCCCCTCCCCTTCCTCCGCCTCAACCTCAGCCCCCCACCTGAACATCAACGTCAACGGCGAGGGCCTCAAACTCGACCATCTTGGCCCGCTGGTGGTCAACAAAGACGGGTCGCTCTCGCGGATTGCGAATTGGGACAAGATGGCGGAAATTGAGCGCCAGAATACGCTGAGGATTTTGGGGAAGCGGAATCAGTTGAGGTTGGGGGCGTTGAGGGGGGAGGGGAATGGGGAGAGCGGGAAGGAATAGGGTGGGTGGAGCAATTCAGCAATTCAGCAATTCGACTGAGATGGAGGTGAGAACGGGATATCAAGATTTGTGCGGGAGGGGGGGGGCGTGAGCGTAAGGGTGAGGGTGTGATATCCACGCCCACACCCATCGCCTTTCAGAAATAATCAAAACACCATCTCCTCTCGCCTCATCTCCTCGAACTCACGTGCCCTTCCCTCTCATCCCAGACTCCGAATGAAAACAAAGCGTGACGATCAATGGCGTCGGAAAAGCACTCAGGGGCCAGCCAGTCGTCCATACCCAGCTTGCGAACCAGCAATATATGTCTTACCCCACTCGAAATCTTTATCAAATCATCACAAGGTTCGATGGTGTAGTTGGGTACGTAAAATCGTTCGCAGTCACGTCTATTCAAATCACTAATCAATCATTAGTTATCACGTCAGTCTAACAATCCTTGCATTGTTGGGTCCACTGAAGGTCTCCAGTTCAAGTCTGGGTCGAATCATTTTTTTGGGCCTGTCTATTCACTTTGCTTGCGAGACGAAACGTCTGTTCTTTTCGCCCCCTCCTCCTTTTTTTTTCTCTTGAGATTGCCGCTATAGTCTGCGGACTGCAGAAGATGGCGTGTTGGTTTTTTGTGGCGGCGATGAGGTTTAGCTGTGCGGTGTGGTGGTACGCCCAGTTGGTGGGTGTTGGGGGGCAGTGCGAAGGTGCGAGAAAAATTATATAACATTCAGGATTGAAGAAAATGAAATTTTGTTTTTGGATAAGGGTATTTTGCAAGTCTATTTCACTGGATATAAATGTGGATTTCATTTTACAGCTATTTTCTGGTGGTCACGCAATATATGTTTCCTTGATTGGATTTGGCTCCACGCCATGGAGACCCAACCCTGCATTGATAAATCGTATCGGACATGCACACGCCCTTTTGTTTCTGTACTCTGCAAGTCAGAACGAGGGTGCAGAGCCTCGCATGCTGCGGCAGGATTGCGAGACCACCGAGAGTCTCTTGCCGGAGCTCCCCCACAATCGTGTGCTCCCAAGAGACACTGCTTCTTGCCATTGCACGCGGGGAGTGCCAAGGAGAAGGGATACAAGTTCATATTCTGGGATGCAACAGCAGCTAGATGAGGGGGCTCGTGGGTGGATTGGTATCTTTGGCTGCTATGTATGCGCCGTATGCTATTCTGTGCTGCAGCGTCTTAGTGCGTTGTGGCTCTGCATACGATTAGCTAGGACACGACAGAGAGCAGACAGTGACTTACAAGCTCTTCTACCGGCACCAGGCTTGCCAACCTGCGCGGCCTGCCCGTGTAGCGTTTCATTCCTGGCTCCCCTGCAAAGAGTGCACTCGGCGCTCATTTCAGCTTCACAGCATCCAGTATCTGCTCGACAACGGGGACATGCTCAGCCAGCAGATTTGGGTCGCGCATGATGGCGAGCACGTCTTCTTTGCGGCCGGCCAGCTTCCGGCGCACCTCCTCGTATTTCTCCTCCCTCGCCGTGTACTCGCGTATGACGTCGCCGGTGCTGAACTCGACGAAGACGCGTGTATCGCGTATGCGGAAGACGACGTCGTCGAGGCGCATGAAGAAGCGCACCAGCAGCAGCAGGCGGGCGGGCATGACCCTGATCTTGCACGACAGCATGGCGATGCCGTTGTCAGCCAGCTCGTCCTCGTACAGCACGACCTCGTCGAAGAAGTGGATGGGGTCTGGGCGGCGCAGGAGGGCGAGGGGGATCGGGGTGGTGGTGGGCTGGAAGGCGGGGGCGTCGGGGACGGTGCCGCGGTAGTCGGTGCTGTAGGACCAGTCGAAGGGCTTGACGACCTCCTTGATGTCCTCGAACTGCTTCTGGCGGTTCTGCTGCCACTCGTTGGAGTAGGCGACCTTGAACATGCGCTCGCCCGTCTTGTCGACGCGGTCCAGGGCGTCGAAGGCGTTGAAGTCGATGAACCAGCCGCTCGCGGCGTGCTCGATGCGCGTGAGGTTGTCGCCGAAGATCATCTCGGGCGGCGTGATGCCCAGGGCCTTGGCCATGTCGTCGATGGGCCCAGCCTTGAGGATGGGCAGCTTGCGCGTGGTGATGGTGAAGCCGTGCTTGGTGATGGACGTGTCGGCCAGGCCGGGGGCGACCGTGTCGGCGGGCGCGCCGTTGAGCGAGTTCATGCTGTCGCAGGCGCGGCGTCGCGGCGGCGCGGTGTCGTTGTGTCTGAGCTCTCAGCTCTCAGCGGCTCGAGCATGCGTCGTGCACCCGCCGATCGAACATGGACGCCGTGTGGGGTCGGGTGGGGATCGGGATCGCCGTTGGCCAGCCAACAGCGCTTGTTTGGCGGCCGACGGAGCGGCGAGGCGAGCCCGCACGAACGCCCCCCAGCCTCCCATCCTAGCACCATCCCTCAGGGCCCGAGCGACGCAGGACACCGCCGGTAGCGTACTAACAGCAGGTTTTGGCTGGCCGTTGCCCTCGCCCGACGACTACTTGACCGCCGCGCCCCTCGCTCGTTCTCCTTTGCGCCCTCCTGCAGCATCCGAGCCGCATCCCAGCCGCACCGCCCAGCATCATCGCCCAGCATGGCCGAAGTCTCGCATCTCGAGGCCGCCTTTGAGCGCATCACCGTCCACGACGAGAACAGCGATGAGCACGTCGCCTCGTACAAGCCCAAGGTGCGTCGTCTCGACCAGACTGCCCGCGCTGTCTCTGACCCGTCCAGGCTCCCGCGGCCCCATCGCTAGCCGGCCTCTCGGCCTCGTCCTCGGCCGCAAATCGCATGAAAGTGCCGCTGCAGAAGCTCGCGGCCGTCAATTCAAGCAAACTCGCCAGCGCGAGCGTCGCCAAAGCCGCCGCCGCCGCCGCCGCCGCCGCCTCGACGCAGCCCACGCGCCCGTCCGAGGGCCACCGCCGCACCCTCACCGACTCTTCCATCTACACGCAGCCCCCGCCGCAGCCCCAGCCGGCCGCGCCCAAGCAATGGCACCTCGGCATGTTTGAGATTGGCAAGCCCCTCGGCAAGGGCAAGTTTGGCCGCGTCTACCTCGCCAAAGAGCGCACCTCCGGCTTCGTGTGCGCCCTGAAAGTCCTCCACAAGTCGGAGATCCAGCAGGGCAAAGTAGAGAAGCAGGTCCGCCGCGAGATCGAAATCCAGTCGCACCTCGCCCACCCCAACGTCCTGCGTCTCTTCGGCCACTTCCACGACGCAAAGCGCATCTTCCTGATCCTCGAGTTCGCCGGCAAGGGCGAGCTCTACAAGCACCTGCGGCGAGAACAGCGCTTCCCCGAGTGGAAGGCCGCCCAGTACATTGCCCAGATGGCCTCGGCGCTGAAGTACCTGCACAAGAAACACGTCATGCACCGCGACATCAAGCCCGAAAACATCCTCGTCGGCGTGCACGGCGAGATCAAAATCTCAGACTTTGGCTGGAGCGTCCACGCCCCCAACAACCGCCGCAACACCATGTGCGGCACCCTCGACTACCTGCCCCCGGAGATGCTCAAGGGCGCCTCCAAGGACAACTACTACACGGAGAAGGTCGACCTGTGGAGTCTCGGCGTCCTGACCTACGAGTTCCTCGTCGGCGAGGCCCCCTTCGAGGACACGCAGGTCATGACGCAGCGCAAGATTGTGCGCGGCGAATACACGGTCCCCGGGTTCGTGAGCCCCGAGGCCAAAGACCTGATAAAACGCGTACGTCCCCTCCAGCCTTTTTGCACCCTGTGTATTGCGAATGAATGAATGAATGGAAGGTGTATTGCAAATGAATCAAGCTTGTGGCTAACCAACCCCCCCCCCCAGCTCCTCGTCCTCGACCCCGAGAAACGCATCTCCCTTGAAGACGTCGAACGCCATCCCTGGATCATCAAGCACTGCAAGGGCTCCTCCAGAGCGTACGATCGCACCTCGGGCGACAAGTTCAGGAAGAGCTCCGACTAGCACGCGTCTGGCGCTCGATTACTCGCTCAGCTGCTGGCGCACCCCGCTACTAAGCTGCAGCACACACCTTGTTCATACTGACGTGACATGTACGACAGGCGTTTGGGATCTGCTTTGATTAATGTTGGCTTAGCGCATGGCCTGGCGTTGTTATTCTTTTTTAATTCATTTTTTTTTGGGGGGGTTCAAACGAGCATCTTTGTCGTAGCGTTTCTGATGCACGAAAGGCGCGCTGGCATATACTATGGCGCAAAGCACTTGCTTCCCGTCTCTTTTTTATCGACTTACTACTACTTTTCAAATGCAAATACATTCCATTCCGTCACTCGGCTTCGTCGTGTCTGTGACCCAACCCACTCCCGCCGCATCTCAAAAAAAAGGGGGGGGATTGGTGCCAGGAAAGTGGGCGAAGGGAAATCATGTGGGAATACTGGGGTATAAGTCGGATGGATGCCGGGGGGGGGGGGGTCAAACTCTTCATTGGTACAGCCCGTCTTCGCTATTTACACGGCCGCCTCGCCTCCTTTGCTGCTGCTGCTGCTGCTGCTCATGGCTTCTGCGTTGTGCCCGTGTGCGTGTTGCGCTCGGCGTACACCCACTGGCCCTCGGGAATGGGCTCCTCAAGCGGCTCCCAGCTAGTCGTGTCAGCCGCGGTCGCTTGTCAATATCAAAACACAACGCTGTGGAACTTACACCTTGCTCTTGATCATCTCGTCGACGAGCTTGTGCTCGCCCTCGGCGACCTGGATCACCTCCTCAATCAGCCCCGCGCCGAGCTTGCTCTCCAAGTCCGAGATGCTGTTGTCATCAGTATTTGTCTTTGCATTTGTATTCGACGCCGTCTCATTGGCCGCAGCGGAGCACCTACGCCTCGATTGTGTACTGCGGCTCAGGCGCAAACACGGTGGGGGAGAAAGTGCGCTCGGGCTTGTAGTCGGCCTCGCCTTTGAGCGCCTTGATGTCCTTTCTGCGCTGCTTTGCGCTCCTGATGCCCTCGGGGAACGAGGCGGCGACCTCGCCGTCCCACTCGGCCTTGCGGTTCTGGCCGTAGTCGACGTTGGACACCTTGGGCAGCACGACGGCGATGCCCGCGTCGTTGGAGATGGTGTGGAAGTGCTCCGGGTCCTCTGCAATCTGCGAGGAAATCTTCTCCTGCCAGGCGTCCCAGCCCTTGGGCTTGGATTCCTCGATGATACGCAGCCGGTGGCGCGTCAGCGCTTCGGTCGACTGCCGGTACACGGACGACTCCGGGACTTGCTTCAGCTTGGTGAGGGTGCTCGTGTAGTGGTAGAGCAGTGTGGAGCGCGGCGAGGCGTGGGTGATGAGGCCCGTGAGGCCCGTGGGCGCGCCGGCCTCGAGGAACTGGCCCGGCCTGACGGCGGCGAAGAGTCTGGATGCGGCACGCATGGTTGCGGGGGGTGTGGACGGCGGTGCGTGGCGCAATGGGTGTGGAGGGTGGTATGGTACATCATCGAAGTTCAAGTGCTCCACAGGCTTGGCGGCGAGCCAACTGCGGGAGCTCCGGTGGCTTGACAAGGATGGCGCGCCGGTGCTCAGGGCCATGCTTCATCCGAGACTGTGGCACCACTCCTCTACACAGGCTGCGTTATAGAGGCAGATAGACTAGGCGGCACTTTCCTTCTTTCTCCAACGCGGTCGCACAGTCGACGACATACATATCACGCCCCTACGGCTACGACACCCGCTACGACACCCGCTGCGCCCCAGCAGCAAGCAGCAAGCAGCAAGCAGCCGTGCGATGCGCTCCATATTCTATTCGCTCCTGTCGCTGGCGACAATTGCCTCTACACTCGCAGTCCCTGACAATGCCGCCGCCGCCGCAGCAGCAGCAGCGAAGAGGGCGGGTGGAGACGACGACTGGGAGGACAAGGTGCCAGACACCATCTTCAACGGCCAGACAGTGCCCCCCATGCCGGTGCTCGACATCAAGAACCTAGACACGGAGATCAGCAAGGGCAACTGGTATGCCACGGCAGAAGCAATCGAAGAGCACGTACTGATCACTGCACAGGCTGGTAGAGTTCTTCTCGCCCTCATGTCCCCATTGCAGACACTTTGCACCCACGTACCAAACCGCCTACGAGTTTTACTACACATCGAAGCCCATCGATGCAAAAGGAGAGCCCGAAGGCGACTCACTCAACTCATTCAAGCGCTTCTACGACTTCAACTTCGCAAAGGTCGACTGCATCGCCTCCGCCGACCTCTGCGCCACACACAACATCATGAGCTACCCGCAGATGGTTTACTTCCGCGACGGCAAGGAGACAGCGAGAGAAAGGGGTTCCAAGGATATGAAGGAGCTGAGCAAATGGGTCGAAGAGCTGCTCGAGACCATCCGCCCCGGGTCGCGCAAGGAGGGCGGGCCCAAACTGCCCAAGGCCGGCGACAAGGCGGTCGAGGTTGGGCCAGACACCGAGGACGTGGTCAAGGAGAAGGCGAAAGAGGAAATCAAGGACAAGGAGGTCGCCAGCTCCAAGCTCGAAAGCCTCAAGAACGAGCCCACCAAAGCGGCCACGCCGACTCCCACTCCCGCAAAGGCCACCCCTGTCAAGGCTGTGTCGACCTACAATCCGTCTGGTCTCTCCGAGCCTCTCACTGCAGAGAAGTTCCAGACTGTCATTACCAACACGCAAGATCCGTGGTTCGTCAAGTTCTATGCGCCCTGGTGCCACCACTGCCAGGCCCTCAAGCCGAACTGGGACAACATGGCACGCCAGATGAGGGGCAAGCTTAATGTAGGCGAGGTTGACTGCGACGTCGAGAAGAGGCTCTGCAAGGACGCAAAGGTCAAGGGCTACCCCACTATGCTCTTCTTCCGCGGCGGCGAGCGCATCGAGTACGAAGGCCTCCGCGGGCTGGGCGACCTCCTTGACTACGCCAACAAAGCATCCGCAGTTGGTGCTGGGGTCGAAAACGTAGACGCTGCAGCCTTCAAGGCGCTTGAGGAAAAGGAGGAAGTAATCTTCGTCTACTTCTACGACCACGCCACCACATCCGAGGACTTCGCTGCGCTGGAGCGCCTCACCCTCAGTCTGGTCGGCAAGGCCAAGATCGTCAAGACAGACGACAAGGCCATGTCCGAGCGCTTCAAGATCTCCACCTGGCCACGCCTCATGGTCTCGCGCGACGGCAAACCCAGCTATTACCCTCCCATCACCCCCAAGGAAATGCGCGACACGCGCCAGGTCCTCACGTGGATGCAGTCCGTCTGGCTCCCGCTGGTTCCTGAATTGACCTCCTCCAACGCCAAAGACATCATGGACGGCAAAATCGTCGTTCTCGGCATCCTCAGCCGCTCCCGCTCGGACGAGTTCATCCTGTCCAAGCGTGAAATGAAGAGCGCAGCTATCGAGTGGATCGACAAGCAGGACGCCCTCTTTCAGCTCGAGCGCCAGGAGCTGCGCGACGCAAAGCACCTTCGTATTGAGGAGGCCGAGGACAAGAACGACGACCGTGCCCTGCGCGACGCAAAGGGGATCCGCATCAACATGGACGAGATCGAGCGGCCGCGCGTGGGCTTCGCCTGGGTCGACGGCGTCTTCTGGGAGCGCTGGGTCAAGACTACATACGGCATTGACGTCAAAGAAGGCGAGCGCGTAATCATCAACGACGAAGACGTAAGTCCAAAAAAACCATCCTCCTAAATTCCCCCACCACTCACTAACCACCCACCCCCTTAGAACCGCCGCTTCTGGGACACCACCATCTCCGGCGAACCCATCCGCCCCTCGCGCACCTCCATCCTCGAAACCATCAACAAAGTCACTGCCAACCCGCCCAAAATCCCCTACAAATCCTCCACCGGCCGCGTCTCCACTTTCTTCCTCTCCCTCAACCGCTTCGCATGGCACCACCCCGTGCTCGCCGTCCTGGGTGGCATCGCGCTGGTGCTGGCCGCTCTGTTCGCTGGCAAGAAGCTCAGGCGCGGGCGTGCGGCTAACAGGGGCTATTTCCATGTTGGTGAGAAGGATGGCCTGTTGGGCGGGATTGGGGGGAGTGGCGCGGGGGCGAAGCATGATTAGAGAGAGGGGCTGGGGTGTGTGGGTGTTGCGCTTTGGACGTTGCGATTTGGCCGTGAGAATGGGACGGTGCAGGACAGGACAGGACAGGACAGGACAGACAAGACTGGGCACAGAGCATTTTTCGTTTTTGCGCGGCGTTTTTATTGGGGATTGTGTGGGGGGTTTTTCGATACCTGGATGGATGGACGGCATAGTCGTTTTATTGTCATTATGTATCTCAATGGATACGAAGATTCACTTGTCCTCTTCACACAGCCTCATGTTCTCATCACAGGGCTTACTGCCGCAGCCAGCCCGCACCCATACAACAATTGTAATAACGAATGATTGGTATAGACGCGCTGAATGCCATGCAATGCCTTACACGATTCTCACTGGCGAGTGCCCATCCGCTGCGTCCCGGCCTCTGCCGGTCGCGAAGGACCGCCACTCCTACCTTACCACTATCACCCCGCAGCAGCCTAACTCTGCCTCGGCTGCCCACCACCCACCTGCGGACTCGGACTAGCATCCAGCTCCGTCGAGAACGGGCGCGCCTCGTACGCCTGCTGCTGCTGGACCTGCGGATAACTCGCTGTATTCTCCGCATACGGCGCAGGCGGGGGACTCATGCTGGGGCTGGGAGCATTATACGCGTGCTGAGTCTGGGGCTGCGGAGCAGCGTACTCTGGTCCAGGCTGTCCGGGCCCAGCATGGCCGCCTTGCTGCGGATACTGCGCGCCGTACATGTTCGGCGGGTTGGGGCTCGATGTCTGGCTGATGGGGGAGACGGGGTGCGGCGACCAGGCCTGCTTGCCGTCTGTGACGCCGAAGGGGGCCATGGCGGGGGCTTGCTGCTGCATGGGTGGGGGGAAGTACTGGGGCGGAGCCGAGGGGCCGGTTGTGAGTGCGGGCTGGGGCGCGTGGACAGCTGCAGGTGTGGAGGCGGAGGCGGCGGCGTTCTTCTTCTTGCGGCGCAGGCAGAACCAGACGAGGAAGCCGAGCAATGCTAGGCCCACGATAGGACCCACGACTGCGCCGGCGATCCAGGCTTTGCTTGAGGAGCCCGAGTCTTTGGATTCGGGGAGGAGTGTTGGCGTGGCGGCGTTGGTGTCGCCGTTGTCGATGGAACTTACTGCGCTCGTGGAGCGAGTATTCGGGGTACCTGGGAGTGCTGTCAGTGTATATCGAAGTCTTGGTGCTTTAGACACGAACGAGATGTGGTTTTTGCAGCCTCAGGCTGTACCCGGTAGTATGACCAGTTCACGCTACTAACTCCACAATTCACGTTCGTCTGTGGACTCGAGTCTTGGTCATTCTCGTACATGAACGCAGTGTTGCAGATAGTGAACGTGCTGTCGGTGGGATCGGGGTAGACGTCGGTGCTGTATACGATCAGTGATCAGGATAATGAATGTCTCCTCAATGTATACACGTACCATGCGAAAGTTAGAGATGTGCTAGCACCTATAACAGCTCCGTCGTAAATCAAGTTGCCGTTGACACAAGCTTGAGGGATGTCACAGCCAGCTGCTGTAGTTCCGCAGCATCTCCAGTGACCTCCACTCTGGTAGTACGTAGCACCCGCTTCACACTGTTGAGATGACCAGACGCCAGAGATGGCCACCCATCCCATGTAGCGGTCATTGTTCTGTTTTCTGAAGAGCTCAATGTTTGGCCCAGGAGTAATGGTAGGATCCGAGGTGGAGGCTGACGGCGTTACGACAGAGGCAAGGCTGCTCGCGAAGAGCGCTGATGCCGCAATGGCCTTTGCGTGCATGGCTGTATTAATTGTACAGGTCAAGACCTTGAAACAGAGTCGCGCGGAGGTCGAAGTACCAGAAAGACGATGCGATACGCTACAAAGTTCAGCTCAGAGAGGTCTTCATAACAGGTACCCCCATCAGCCTCACGACAGCGGTACATGCCGATCACATCCGCCCATGGAATACCGGTCAGTATCTGCGCCTGTCTCATGAGTATAAACCTGATGTTTGGGATCCAATGACATGAGCATGTAGGCGAAATTGGCTCCCAACTGGACCCATAGTTCGTATAGGTCGCAGAGCTGGCCAACTCGGGATGTCGTGGCACTCAAGCGGTAACCAGAAGAGGAAATCTGCGATGTGCCAAGCGCATGCTTAGCGTCGTACGGTCTGCTGAAGCGGTAGAGGCGCAGGGGTATAACGTGCACAGCGCAGGGCTAGGCGAACGGCTGTGGGGGCGCAGTTTGACTCGGTTATGATGCATTGTTTGTGAATGTTCGAGGCTTGGAAAGCTGGCCGTGATAAGTTACTTCTCAAATAAGCATTTCTGTCATGCAAGTGTATGGAAAGCTTTTTGCCGGTACCCGAAGCTGTGGTCATTCACTCGCGTTGGCAACAAAGCAACAAGGCTGAACGTATGTGATGCCCACCGTCGGTTAACAGCTTCAGTTGACCGCTTGCGCCCGCGATTCGGGCCGCAGGAGTAAAGAGGTCCGGCTCGCTTGTCGATGCCTAATTGATCGTAGACGAGGCTGTCACGAAGCAGATCTCTACCCTCAATTGGAAACGACAGGGCGTGATTGTCAGCCCGCCGTGGTCCTAAATAGCGATGCGCCGTCCCCTCCACATGGTTACACCTACTTGGAGACCTAGAGATCCCGAAGGCGTCTGAGTCTTTGGTGCGCAGCGCACAGCTCAGCTGATCACTGTCCGGATTATGAGCGCGACGGGTCCTGCTTCATGCTGGGTACAAGTGCAACTGCACTTGCAAAGTCGCCATCATGGGTGATGCTGATCTCGCATAATTGACCCTCGAGGGCTTGCACATCAAATGGATCTGCCCTTGACTCCTTGGATTCATCCAGAGCTTCGTATAGAATCAATGCTTCTGGCCTTTGACTCTGATGTTTTGTATGCCCAAGTTCATCGATCGGGAAGATGATGATATGCTTGAAGCCCCTCGTGTCTTTGGACAGGTGATCGCAAGCTTTGCGACACGCTTCTTTCGCTGCAAATCTGCTACTGTGTCAGACAGCTTCCTGCAAGCAAACAGCTTTGCGGTCACGTACCTGCCTGCCAGAAATTGCGTAGCAGCATTGGGGTTGGCAATAATGTAATTATCGTGCCCAAATCGCCCTCGAAAGTAGGCACGCTCAGGATACGTCAGAAGTTTGGCCAAAAACGCCTGAAACGGGGCGCGGTTCTTGTTTCCGCCATCCGTGAGCAGTTTGCGTATACGCGGGACATGGCAGAGATCAGTGCCGATGCGCATCGGGATTGGGAACGGACGCGGCGGCATACTGGTGCACTGGATTGTTTGGGGCTGCAGCTCGAAGCCAGAAGCTCGAAGACGCACTTCGGCAGCTCGCTTCTTGGCAGGGTCGCGACGCAACCCGTCCTGGTATAAGTAGAAAAAAAAAGAGGTGGGCCCCTGAACAGACACCTTTTAGGGAGCTCAAATTCGCAGTCTAGCACATGAAAGCCAGGTAGGGGGCGAAAAAATTTCGACGTTGGCAGGATTCGAACCTACGCTCCCGAAGGAACAAGATTTCTAGTCTTGCGCGATAACCACTCCGCCACAACGCCGATGGTTGTTGCTACTATTCAGCTGATATGAAAGCCTCGATGGCTGCTTGACTTATATCGTCGCACAAGATTTTCGTACCACTACGTTAGCCATGTGTCCTCTCTGCGTTCGGCCTCCTGGTCTCAAGTATCCCCATATGTTGAATTGATCTTAGTATTTCGCATCGTATTGTGACCGCTTTATCTAATCATCCTAAACACATGTCCCTCTGTGCTGAAGACCCACTTGTCGAGACTGGCGGTTTCGACGTCCGTGAAGGTCAGCCAAAGGTACTTGAGTGTCTCGGCTGCCCAGAAGCTTTCTTGCATATCGATCCATCTTTGCTCACCCGACCCTGGCCATTCTGAAGGCAGCACTTTGTAGACATCCGCAAGCTGCGCATACCCGTGCGGTGCCTTGCAGTATGTCTCCATGGCCGAGAAAGCCTCCCACGCCCAATCGCGAAATCGGTGCTCACCAGTAATGCGCCACGCGTAGAACAACGACTCAACATACTCCGGACGTCCCTTGTACTCTGGATCAATACTCCAGAAGCCGCTCTCTGACCACTCCTGCTTGGCACGACTTGTGTCAGGCGAATAGAATGGTTCGTCGTAGCTGAACTTCGGCATCCATGACCAGTTCTCGGGGCCAATTTTGGACGGGGTGGATGTGTATGTGTGGTGGCATCCCTCTAGCAAGGCAAGCGCAAACGTTTTGAGGTCTGGATGATCGTAAAACTTGGATCCGAGGAGAATGGTTCCAGGTGCAAAGCATGCGAGATGTCCTTGCTGGTTGTGGTACTGTTTGCCGTCCTGCCTTCCTATGAAAAGGTGCTGCATATAGTGTTCAGGTGCGGACGCAGACCGCGTGCTGAGGCGCCTGCGTAATGAGTAGGCAGACTCCAGAAAGCGTATCTTGTAAGCACCGACGTAAGGGTCGGATGGTGGTGCAAGCAGTGTGATCTTAAGGAGGTATTCGTAGTATGAGTCGTGGCCGCCATCCCAGTGCCTGTCTCGACCAACGGGCGCACCCGTTGTGATGTCGATTGGTGCGTCAACCATGCCTTTCCAAGGTGTCTGCCACTTCGACCAGACCAATGGAGCCCATGCCAGTGTTGAGTTCCTCGCATAGATAGAGTCGCCCGTAAGTCTTGTCAGAACACGGTTCTCAAGAATTGATGACCCTGTTCGCGCAGGTCCAATTGCGGGATTGGCATATTGCGGCTTATCTGGGTGCTCGAAGTGTACGGATGGCGGATCTGCAACGCCCCGTGAATTCTTGAAATCTACACGCGGCCATGGCATGCCAGTCGGTGTATCGTACGCCGGGCCAAGCTTATCGGCTAGAGTGACGGCATGTTCGAGAATTAGATCGCGTGCTTCGCCGTGAAGGACGTCCTCAGGTATCATGCCCACATCGTACAATTCGACGATCGAAAGGAGGCCCCCTAGGTACCGAATCGTAGTCTCAAAAGGATCCACCAGATCCTCAGTATGTGTAAAGTCGATGCCAAGGATGTGCTCCAGTGAATGCGCCAGCTCGTCCCAAAGCTCCATGAGTACCAGCGTGCTTGCAGAGTCCACTATGAACGCCCCCCAACCATTTCTAGTGCTTGAGTTACCTCCTGAAACAGGCAGTATGTCGTCTGCGCCCCACGCGCTCTCTCTGTATTTCCAGTATGTGTACTTCATGGCACTGCGCACCTTTCCAGCTCTCATCTCTTGTGCCCTGCCAGTACCATTCCATACTGCATGTTGTATCTGCGCGCCATATGTGGGTACATCGCGAGTTCGAATCGTTGGGTTCGAGAACTCTTTGATCAGGAGGTAGAACGTAATGACAAGGACCGCAGCAAGGAGCTTGAACGACGATTCAGGGTTCTTTTCGAATTTCGACTTGCCCCAGCGGCGAAAGCCGGGCATAGTGAGTAGTCGTGGGTCGCCAATGTATGGTTGTCGGCCTCAGGTTATAGGCAGCTCTTGCGAACGCATCTGTCCACCGTTGCGGAGTTTCGGAGGTGATGCGGAGTCGTGGGGGTTCAGTTCGCCGGCTATTGTGACATTTCTTGTGCACTGACCGCTAGAAGTGAGATGTATCGGACTGATTGGCGCTCCGATAACGTCAAGTATACTGTGCGACTTGTTGTTGAGCATTGTGGCAGCTCGATCAAAGTGGCAGCTGCGAGGCGGACAACCTTGGCAGCACGACTTCCGTTTCCACCGCGTTATATCCTCTACACTTCTACACCTGTAACAGCTCGACCCCGCCTCAGAACCGGGTCTGCTTCAAATTGTCGGTCACAGTCACGGAGGAGAGTGTGGAGCAGTATCCTTGCTGTCTGTAAATAAGATTTGCGTCCAATACGTACAGATCTTGAGATCACAACGTTCGAAATGGGCGTCTGGCAGTAAGCTATTTCCCTCCTCCAATCGTTGCCTGAATGACATTAATACTTTGAAGATGGTATAGAGGTCTTGCGCCGAAGACCAGAATGTACATTGGCGTTGGCGTCATGGCGTACGCAGGCGTCGGCATCCTCATATCGGACGTAATCGAACAGCGCTTGGGCATAACCCCGAACGAACAAGACTACGAAGAAGTTCGCCAATTGGTGCCGAAGATCAGCACCGTAGAGAAAGGTCAGCGGTGACCCGGCACCCTCCTCCGCTATCAGCAGGTGCGCACCTTTCTGAACGGTCATTCCGAACGTTTTTCGAGCTTGGCCATACCGCCCCTCGTGCGATGCATACCAGGAGTTGCTCACGGCTATTGCGTCGATCCAGTCGCGTACTCATGGACAAGGTGATATCAGCCGCTCCAATCTACCAACGACCAGCTTTGCTCTACGTCAGCCAACCATGCCGCGCTAGCAACCTTCACTAGGACCAGTCTTCCCTTGTATCTATGCAAAGAGTGAAATGGAAGCCTGCCTTTATAGTTTCGTACAATGGGGCTCATCAATGCGTGCCCTGACTATGACATATTGCTCAACATAGGCTTGTGTGAGGCTCTCGCGCAAAGAAACACAGACAGGCATTGATATCGTTTGGACATTGCAGCCCTATGGTGGTGTTGCTTCGCAGCCCTGGTATATAACGAGATGGAATACCCAGCGCTGAATGCGAAATTATGGCCGATCAGCTCGTCATTCGGCAATTCCACACCAATTGCCGCAACCAGAGAGCATCTTGAAGGCCTCAGCGGTCAAATATAATTCCAATCGAACAATTGTGTGCTAGGATGCAGTATTGTGCACACGATCTTGCATAGCTAGAGTTCAGCATTTTGGCAAATTCCATTGAAGGTCCTCCCCTTGCAATCATCATATCTAGTTTGACCATCAAGCCCCTCGAGGCACCATGTGAGCGCAGTGTAGAAGGGCATGCCATGCTATATGCCGATAGACCACGTACCCAAGCCAAGAGTACTATCGTCAGAGGATGTAATCGTTGGTCTCACTTCAGCAGCGATCTGACCATCACATCTATCGGTATGCATCAGGCAACACCATGCCAGCATAAATACCAGATTACAAGGGCGTTGTAAACATTGAGTCCGCGGGCAGTGCGGTTTAGAATATCAAGCGTGGCTACAGAGCCACTGTCCCAGCTTCGCCTCTAATGCTCCAACTGCGGCGTCGGCGGCCTACTCCTCTCCACACCGAAAAACGCAATGTTCTCCCTCACAGCCACATACTCGCTATCCGCGTACCCCAACTCCTTCACAATCTGCGTCGAATGCATGCCCTTGATCCTCCTTATCTCGCCTGCGGAGTAGTTGACCACGGCCCTGCCGATCTCAATAGGCGCCGGGTTCGTCAGCTCGAACAGCGGGGTGTGCGAGCCGCTGGGTAAGTGGCTGTGCGATGCGGTGTGCGGAAGAGGATGGCGCAGGGGAATCGGAGCATGGGTGTGCGTTGTGTGGGTGGGCGTGGGCGGGGCGGCTGTTGTGGTGGGGGATGCGAGGGCGGTGGGGAGCGAGGAGGGAGGTAGCCGCTTGACAACGACGATACGGACGGCTTCTTGTTGGGCGAAGTGGCCTTCGACATCTACGATGCCGACGGGGAGGAGGCCGGCTTTGTCGTGCAGCGCTTTGTATGCGCCGTTGTCGATATAGATTGTGCCGTGCGGGGCAAGGCCGTGTAGGATCCAGAAGTAACGGTCGCGGATTGGGTGAGATATTGGAAGGAAACGGGTGTGTAGTGGAACGGGTTCGGCATTGGATTCTGCGGATTGGGCGGCGGTGAGTTGATTCTGGGCCTCGGAGAGAGATGAGGTGGAGGTGGAGAGGTCGTGAGATGAGGCGTGAACGTTTGGCACCGCTTCATCTGTGAAGTTGCTGATGGAGTTGCGACTTGACGCATTCGCTTTCCGCTGCTGCTCGGCGTGTCTGATGATGGCTGAGATGTTACCCGGTTTCGAGCTCTTTGTGATCACCGTGGTGACACCAGCACTTGTTGCTAATCTTGCAGCAACAATCTTCGTGCTCATTCCTCCTGTGCCCAACGCTGATCCTGCCGAGTTTACATCTGCAGTCAGCTCTGCAATATCCTCCACGACCTCTATCGCCTTTGCGTCGGGGTTTGTCCTTGGGTTCTTGTCGTACAGGCAGTCCACGTCTGTCATCAGAAACAGGTAGTCTGCCTGCACCATGCCCGCTGTAATGGCACTCAACGTATCATTGTCGCCAAACTTAATCTCCGTGACCGCCAGCGTGTCATTCTCGTTGACAATGGGAATGACGCCCATACTGAGCAGCTCGATGAAAGTGTTCTGCGCATTCTGATATTGTGTCCGGTCCGCAATGTCGTTTCTTGTCAAGAGTACCTGCGCAATCGGCTGGCCCAGATTTCCGAATAATTGATCCCACAGCGCCAACAGTTTACATTGACCGATGGCTGCCAGCGCCTGGACTTTGGGGAGGTGCTTCGGACGGCGGGGCAGGTTCATCTGTCGTAGTCCAACGCCGATAGCGCCAGACGAAACAATGACGACGCGGTGTCCGTCGGCGTGTAGCTTGCATGCTGTTTCGACAATGAGGGAGAGGATGGAGAGGAGGGGCTGGTGTGTCCTCTCGTCGACTATAGAACTTGTGCCTGTGCGTGGTTGGTAAGTTCATCTTGCATGCCGAGTGGGGGGTATGTACTGAGAACGAATTACCGAGTTTTATCACCACGGTCAATTGACCGGGCATCTTCTTCATGTGGACCGCCATATCTCTCACTGTTCCTATGGAGGACAAGGGCAGATTGAGAGGGGGATATATACACCTTTCATATACCAAGCAAGCAAGGTGGTGTTTGATGACTGGAAGAGCTCCCCCTCGCGCCCCCATTGGTTCATCGGCTTGCGCATGGCGCTAGACGGACCGTCATCGCGACCTTGGACTATGCGACGGGAACTTTGCACACTCCGCGTCAATCGTCTCCACGCCCTACGCTCCCCCTCCCGCCATGTCGCCGCCCTCCCAGCCCACCTCCGGCGCCCACCCGGCCGCCATTGCGCCGCCGGGCCCAGCGCCCCAGAAGCTAGATCCCGTATTCTACACCTGGAGCAACACATTCTCGATCATGATGGGCCGCATGACCGGCAACCGGGACGTCGAGCTGGAGAAGAACTATTTCACAGAACTCGACGCCACAAAAGCCGACTCGATCTGCAAGCGCTGCGACTCGAACAAAGAGTATCTGCTGCAGTACTCGCCCATCATCCGGTTCCTGTCCGATGAGGTGTACAAGCTAGGCGGGGATCTGAACGGGAAGAACATCCTGTGTCGGATGTGCACGAACGAGCAATCTGGGGGGTTCTCTCTGGACTACGGGATCCTGCTGTGCGCCAACAAGTTCAGGAATCGCGGGCACCAGGAGGATACCATGGCGCATGAGATGGTGCATGCGTGGGACCATCTGAAGTGGAAGGTCCAAGCGGATAATATGCGGCATCAGGCGTGTTTGGAGGTGAGTGAGAACTATGGAGTAGAGCAAGCAGTTTTAGTCGGCGATAAATGCTAATTGCCGTGCAGATCCGCGCGTCTACGCTTTCGGGAGAATGCAGATTCACACGCGAGTTCTTCACGCGCAACCAGTGGAGTATCACAGAGCAGCTGCAGGCGTGTGTGCGCCGGCGCGCCGAGTTGTCCATGTTGCAAAGGCCGCAGATCAAGGACGAGGCGCATGCGAAGAAGGTGGTGAATGAGGTTTGGGAGAGCTGTTTCAATGATACGAGACCGTTCGATGAGATATATCGGTAATTTGGCGATATGTCCTGTGGTTCCTAGGGCCATATGTTTGTATAAAAAAGGGGGGACGTGTGTGTATGATAGTGTACGGATGGCGGCATATGCATAGCGACGGCGTTGTGAGGAACATCTCTTTGGCATCTCGACTCTGTTCAGTTTCGTCTATTACAGGGTTCCTCCGAGGAAAGCACAACTTGTGCAGAAAGCGACTCGATCAATTGTTATTACATCTGAGTTGCCATTCCGTGGGAAACGTATGGAGAAGAAGGTCCATGTGTGGGATGAGATGGAACGATAATACATGCCTCACCTTGGGGTATAATTGAGTAAATCTGCATAATCCTCTCCCAGTACAGCGCCTTGCTTCTGGCGTGACTTGTAAGACCACAATCCTACCCGCCCAGCGCCATGATCTTCGCCAACACCTCATCATCACTGAGCCCATCACCCTTAACCTTCTCATATGCCGGGGCTAAGATCGCTTTCTCGATCTCCTTATACTTACCACTGTATACAAAGACTACGTCGCCATGCCTCTTCTCGTCGACGAATAGAAACGCTGCTGCGCGCGCCACGACGTCTGCAGACTGCGCGTCGTAGTCGACCGCTTTCAGCAGGTTGCCCAGGTCGGGAAGCACTTGAGTGGCGGTCCAGCTGGGTGCGAGACTGTTGACGCGAATGGGCGTGTTTGTGGCAGAGAGCAAGACGGAGAGGCCGCGACCGAAGCCCAGGACGCCGGCTTTGGCTGTCGCTGTGGAGTATTAGTGGCATGTGTGTATAAGGAGTGGGTTGAAAGGAACGGACAATAATCAATTGCGCGCACAGGGTGCAGACTAGTGCTTGAGCCCATGAGCACGATGCTGCCGCCTTCTTTCTGCGTTTTCATGTAGTGCACAGCCAGTGTAGCAGTATTGATCACGCTGTTCAGGTTGACATCCAGAGTAGCTGTTGCTGGCTCAATCGGCTCCCCTTCCGCGTCGATTTCGAGAGTGAGGTAGTTTGCACGAGGCCCGATGCCTGCATTGGCGAAGACGAAGTCAATTTGCCCATGAGCGGTGAGGGCAGACTTGAACAGCTTGTTGAGCGAGGTCCACTGGGTGACGTCTGTTTGCACGTAGACAGATGGGTTGGGGGTGGGAGGCGGGTTGATGTCTGCGCTGATGACGGTTGCACCCAGAGAGCCAAGGAGAGCGACTGTAGCGAGGCCGATACCAGATGAACCGCCTGTGAAGTTTTGGTCAGCAATTTGGATTGGTATTTGCAGAGTGCTGAAAGGTACCTGTGACAATGGCGATCTTTCCCTCGAATTTGGACCGAGAGAGGTCTGAATCTGTGATCTGGAAGTCTGACATGTTCTGTATGTTATGAAAAGGGAGCGACGACACAATTGAGTCTCAAATGCTGCGTATCCCCCTCCATTGGAAGAGGGGTCCCCTCTAAACATATGGACGCCTAGATCCACGACATGTGGACCCGGGGCCACTTCCTTTGTCACGACAGCGACAGTACGATGCCTTTGCGTCCATGGGACCACACGCATATGTTGCCATAAGGAGCGACTCAAAGGCGGATGCTAGAGATGCAGGTAGGGTTCAGGTGTGAACATGAGATCCAATGATAACAAGCCAGGCTATGGGTCCGTTGTCGCATGCAGGGAGCTTATGAGGCTTCACAACTTTTGAGCTCGTGCTCACCAAACAGGTAAAGCCACGAACTTGATAAAATTGCCAGCCGTTGGAGGACCCATGCACTCGGAGAGCTCCTCCGGGATGAGACACTAGCGTGAACATGCCCTTCTATGTAAGAACATGCAGTGTTCTCAACCGAGCTGTTGTGCGCAGCCCTGCTTACGTTTTGTACCTGATCATGTTCAAACACCAATTCAGAGGCGTTTCAAGGGAAGCAAACAGATGTTGTGGAGAGGGAAGCTATACTCAGTGTCAAAACTGTCAGCGCGGACGGCTCGAGCCGCCTAAATCTAGCGCCGCACTTGCCATTCAGACAGCCGATCTAGCCGTAAAGGAAATACTCCGAAAGCCACGGTGAACGAAGACCACTCGAGCCATCCGATGTCAACACTCCTGCGCTCAGACTAACATACGCGTCCTGGCACGAGAACTGCACCGGTAGAGGCCAGCCAGCGTCCGTATTGCGCGTACCGCTATGACGACTGTAGGAACAATAGAAGCTCCACGCAGCCTTGGGCGCCTAAACAGGCCTAAAAGACAAGCGTTGTCAAGGAGTCGGAACAAAAAACCCCGGACACCAGTCCCAAAGATCCAACATGTACATCTTGGTAGAATACGTCTGGTCTTACAAGACGGATAGAGAAATTTGCATCACTGCGGTCGCTCTACGGAACTTCTGCAAAATAGGAGTCTATCGAATGATTGACCAACTCCACAGTTTCCAAGGAAGTGAAGGCCGTGCAAGCGAGTAAGGTCGTTGTCACAGAACCCAACGGAACCCGACTGTCGATCAAGCTTGTGCTGAGCAGTCCCTTCGCATCGATGCAACAAACCCCAACCGAGCCTGTCACAAGGCACTCAACTGCTTCCAAGTCTATTAGAGAGTTCGCCACTACATCCCCTTAAGTCTGAACTCCCATCCGTTTGGACATGGGCCCGCTTTCCCGCAACCTCGATGTCAGTAAAGTCTTCGTAGACTTCAAACTTCAGGATTCACAGTCGGTACTTTCTCGTGCTGAGCGATGAGTGCTGTAACAGTGGCCGGTGACGGCGTGGCGCTTTTGCAGGCCGCTATTATACTACTGGTATTGACCTGGATAACGGTGCTCATGCGAGTTTGCGTTCGAATCTGGCGGAGAGTGCTCGGAATGGATGACTATCTGATGATGCTAGGACTGGTAAGTGTATGAACGGCCATGATATTGAGCTTCAGATTGACAAAAGTAGGTCTTATTTTCTGTAACAGCTTGCCTTTGTATAGTCAGCTGTTTCTATGGCTCCGGACAAAAAGCTATAGGTCTGAGCCCGCGCACGATCTCAAGAGGAATCAAGGTATAAATTCATCCTGCTACAGCTATGCAAGAGACAAAGGCTGACTACAAAAGATGTTCTACATCGCGGAATACTTCTACGCTACCAGCGCGGCTATCATTAAATGCAGTGTTTCTGTCACAATCCTGCGGATTGCTGCCTCCCAGCGTCGCTATAACTATGCCATATATGCGATCATGGCTTTTACCTGGATTGCAGCCGTTGTCTTCTGTGCTGGAATTGCAAGTATCTGTACGTAATCTCGGCCTTTGTGAAGCGCAGCAGCACCTAACATACGGACAGGCCAACCAATTGAGACGCTATGGGGCGAGGCCAATGGCACATGTCATCTGGAGCTGAACAGCAGCGTGTCTTTTTTCTTCTCCGCGATCGAGATCCTGACCGATTGGAGTCTGGCGATTTTGCCCGGCGTCTTGCTATGGAATGTGCAAATGAAGAGCACTGTGAAGACATCGGTAGCTGTCATTCTCGCCCTGGCCTCAGTGTAAGCCGCTCCTGTCCTGCATTGATAGCCTGGCTAACGTAGTTTCTCAGAGCGAGCTGCGCCACCATCGTCCGTCTCCGATACCTTGCGCTATATAGCGATCCGGGAGAGTTCCTTTACGGAACAGGAAAAATTGGATTCTGGTCTTTGATGGAAGAAGGTATTGGCATAGTAGCAGGCTCGCTGCCTGCCCTACGTCCTTTGCTATCCTTGAGAGTGGGGTTCAGCTCCAGCTTGAGAACGCCCGCAGCAGCCACATCAGGGCGGTCTGATCCCTTGGACAGAACTAGTCCACATCCAAGGAGGCCCTCTGGCGGTCTCACGCTAGACACATTTCAGACTCTCCCAGGCGAAGAGATCGACCACGATGACGGAGACAGCCAGAGGAACATTGTCAAGCAGACGAGATATACAATAAGCTCGAGAGAAGTCGCTGTCAGCGAAGAGGAGCAGATGAAGAGCCATATGCTCGGTTGAGAGCAAGCAGTGAAGATGTGACGAATGCACTTTAGAATATAGACGAGTAATAAGCCAATATACCGGGGTGTCACACGAGCATGGGTATCTCAACCTCCTCCTCCTCCTCCTCCTCCTCCTCCTCCTCCTCCTCATCACCACACCACACACGACCTAATTTGACTTTTGTAGTCACTGCTTGAATCTCAAACAGCAACTCAATACCCAAACTCCCAGAGATCCTTCTGATAACCTTCTGTTAAAGCCTTGTCCTCTCCATACTTCTCCTGCCACTCCGTAAACCCACCCTTCAGGACATAAACCTTCTGCCTCTTCACCTCTTTCACCTCCCCACCCCCTGTCTTCCCCCCTTCACCCTCTCCCCTCTCTTCACTCCCCCCAACCCCTTCCTCCCTCACCAACCCCTCAGACTCGACCCCCTTCCCCAACGCATCCAACCTCTCCTTCTCCCTGATATACCGCAGCGCAGCACTCGGCCCCCTCTGCTGACTCAACGCGCAATGGAAAACAACCACCTCCTTGTCCTGCAGCGTCCGCACAAGCTCCGGCACCTTGTAGTCCAGCGTCGAGCTGGGCACCCAGGTGCTGCCTGCAATATGGCCCCCGATGTGGTCGCTGTCGCGCACGTCGACCACAGCAGTGTTAGCGGGAAGCGAGGAGGTGGGGGCGAATTTTGAGGCGAGCTTTTCGCGCGAGATGTATTGTAGGGACGCGAGGGTTATGGAGGACATTTTGTGCGTGATTTGGGCGCTTCGGGAGGAGCGGAGAGCTATGGAGGAGCGGAGCACGGTTGTGTCGCGCGGCGTTGACTGATTGGCGAGAGGGTTGATGCGTTGTGCGAGTTGGCAGAGGGTTCTTAGCATAGGTTATTGAAGAAGGAAGAGGCGTATGGTTTGGGGAGTTGGTGTTGTGGAGCTGGATGGAGGGGTGGTGGGGCACGCGTTCAGCATGGCGCGATGACACGTGCGGTTGCATTCTTTCCTGCCAGTGCAATTGTAGAATCCAGAGTAATGGCCCGAGGGTAATTCAGGATTTGAAGAACTTTGTTGATTCATAGCAGTACATACACATAACGCTAACTCCAGCTCAAACAGAGCAGTCTCTTGACCGCAAAGACAACATCAATTATCGAAACACCTACAACTTGCTTCCACCACCAAGCAGCTCAGCACCTGCACCAGAGATTGCGAGTTTGCCTGTCTCCTTGACCTTGGTCTGGAAAGCAACTGTGTTCCCTGTCTTCCACATCTCCGTAATGAGCGTTTGTCCCGGCAGCACAACACCAGCAAAGCGGACCTTAATGTTCTTGAACGGTCCAAACTTCTGCAGAACGTGCTTACCCGAGATACCAAATGAGCACAGACCGTGCAGGATGGGTGTGTCGAAGCCACCGACCTTGCTGAATTGAGGGTCGATGTGCAGAGGGTTGAGGTCACCGGACAAACGGTAAATTGCAGCCTGCTCCTCTGTGGTCTTCTCCTCGACAACAACGTCGGGGGCGCGCTGCGGCGGCTTGTGCGCCTTTGTTGAAGCGCCACGGTCGCTACCCTTCGTCTGGCCACCGAAGTTACCGCTTCCACGGATGAACACCGTGGACTCGTTGTAGAAGATCTCTTCGCCAGTGGTCGCATCCTTGGTTACAGAGCCGGAGACGATCAGACCAGCGGCGCCCTTGTCGACAACTTCAACAAGCTTGGGGATGGTAACGAGCTTAGCCTCTGTGGGGATGGGGAACTTGCGGATCTCGAGGAACTGCTCGCCGTGCAGAAGCATGCGCGGGTCGAAGTTGGGGACGATCTCATCGAAGGAGAACGGTAACTCGGCGTTGAAGGGAGGGATTACGCCGAATGTAGGGATGACCTGGAAGTTCTCGTCACCCTCGAATACGAAGGAGAGGTCGGTACGCTTGGCGCCGATACCAAGGTCTGAGATCGTTAGTAAAGAACCAAGTACTCGAGGCTGTGAACTTACTGTAGAGGATTACATCCCTCTCGGTGTACTCGAAAGGAGTACCGTCTGACTTGGCGGCCAGTGCTGTCTGCTGAGCCTTGAGGATCTCCTCGTTGCTCTTTGATGACTTCTTCTCTTTCTTGCTCTTCTTGCTGGTGTTCTCCATGTTAGCCATGATTGACTTGAGACCGCTGGCGTTGTCGAATGGGTTATCCGCACGACCGTCATCGAAGTTGGTAATACGCTCCCACTGCTGGAGAACAGCCTCCGGGGTGAGCTTGACATCGACGGGGAAGCCGTGGCCACCAGTGCGCTGCCACCTAGTGGCGGCGAACCAGCCAGAGCCCATCTCGTAGAGCCCGCCAGTCGGAACAGGAGCCTTGTCGGAAACAAGAAGAACGACAAGAGGTGCGTTGAAGTCGGGCTTCAGAGCCTGAACGGCTTCCTCAGGCATGATGCTGCGAGTCATCTGTGTGCCCGCGTTGGGGGCGACGGTGTTGACGAAGATGTTGTTCTTCTTACCCTCAAGGGCAAGGGACTTGGAGAAACCAAGGATACCGCTTTTGGCTGCTGCGTAGTTGGCCTGACCGAAGTTTCCGTAGATACCGCTGCTGGAAGTAGTGTTGACAATGCGGCCATACTTCTGCTTGAGCATGTAGGGCCAAGCAGCCTTAGTGACGGCGTAGGTTCCATGCAAGTGGACATTGAGGATGATGTTCCACTGGTCGTCGGTCATGTTGGTGAACGCCTTGTCGCGGAGGATACCAGCATTGTTGATGACAATGTCGACGCGACCCCATGTATCGATAGCTGTCTTGACGACAGCCTCGCCGTCCTGAACGTCAGCCTTGTTGCCAACAGCTTGACCGCCGAGCTTCTGGATCTCCTGAACAACGTCGTCAGGGTTGACGAGATCATTGATAACAAGCTTCGCGCCACGCTTAGCCAGCTGGAGCGCGTAGATGCGGCCGAGACCAGCACCAGCACCAGTGACGATAGCGACTTTTCCAGTGAAGTCGAGCTCCTCACCCTTAGGGTTGGCCGGGAGCTTGTTAGCTTCCTCGAGCAGCTCAAGGGCGTTGGCAGGACCCTGGGGGTGCTCAGCCTTGGAGAAGTCGACAACGTCCTTCCACTTGGCCACGACAGCTCCAGGTGTGAGCGTGTCATCGGCCCTGAGTTGAGCACCCCGAGCTCGCTCCCATCGCAGCTCAGCAATGTGACCACCGCCAGCCTCAAAGATCGCACCTGTCTTGGTGTTGGACTTGTGTGTAAGGACGGCAACGAGAGGAACGATCCACTCGGGCTTCAGCTTCGCGAGGACATCGGGAGGCATGACGGTCTCGGTCATCCGGCTGGCTGCGATCGGGGCGATTACGTTACAGAGTATGTTGTACTTGAAACCCTCCTTTGCAAGAGTCTCGGTGAAGCCAACAAGGGCAAGTTTAGCAGCTGCATGACCTGTGAGTATACATGCTTGATCTCGGAAAATTAGGACTTACCTGAGTAGTTCGTCTGGCCGAAAGAGCCGAACAGACCTGCGGCCGAGGCGGTGCTGATGAGTCTGCCATACTTCTGTTTCCTGAAGTGAGGCCATGCAGCTCTTGCGCACTTGTATGCTCCGAGGACGTGAACCTTGTAGATGAGGTCCCAATCGGCCTGCTTCATGTTCTTGAAGCTGATATCACGCAAGATACCGGCGTTGTTGATGAGGACATCGATACGCCCGAAGGCATCAATGGCGGTCTGAACGATCCTTTCTCCATTTTCAACGGAGTCGTAGTTAGCAACTGCATTGCCGCCAGCTGACTTGATCTCCTCGACAACCTTGTCGGCAGCCTATGAGTGTGGTCAGCGGTCGCTCTACGGTGAGATGTTTGTGAAGCGTGACATGTGACGATTCGGCAGACACAGCTCCACGTAGAAGCCCCGGCCGAATTGCGCCATACAAACTTGCTACGCATACTGAGTTGACCACAGTAGTACAGGAGACTTACCGATGAGCTTCCACCCTCGCCCTTGAAGCTACCACCGAGGTCGTTTACGACGACATTCGCGCCGCGGCTGGCAAAGAAGATGGCATATTCGCGACCCAGACCACCGCCAGCACCAGTGACAACAACGGTCTGGCCGTCGTATCGCAATTCTTGAGCACCGCTCATGATGTGAGGTTGTGGAATGTGAGGAAGGTTGAGTTGTGGCTCTTCGAAGAGATCCGCTACAGTTGCGGAGTGCTATCACTGAACGACGTTGGTTGCAAAGCTACGTAACGGGTATCAGCAAAGATCCCAGGTGATGCAGAGGGAAAAGATGGGGAAGAGAAGTGATTCTGTGGGGAGGGAAGAGAGTGATTCGGTTGAAAGCTGAAGCCAGAATGGCGGTTTTGAGTTCATCTTGCTCACGCGGCCTCCCGAGGTGCAAGCTGCCTCGGCACTTCGAAATGTGTGGGGAATCACGTGTCCTGGGGTAGCCGCAGTGTGCCGCTTTCTCTCGATCCGTCACTTGCTGCCGACATGTGAGAATCAGTTTGAGTGTTCTCATTGTCATGTGCTGAAAAGAGCCGATTATTTCATGTGAAGACAAAATTCCCAATGTTTGAATGCACTTTGAAGCTCTTACGCACACACTTGCGCGACAGTGCCCCGGCAGAAGACGCTCTTCAATGTTGACGCCCAATGAGAGGAACCTTTGCCAGCACAGCAGCTATTTAGCGTACAGTATGAAGTCCGTTCCACGGCATAGGTGACTGTGTTTTCTCGAGAATGCAGGCACATGAGAGCATAGAGTACGGTTCACGACACTCGCACGCAGGCATAGAAGATCATGCTTCTCTGAGCAGGCTGCCTCCGAATCCATCCGAGGTGTTCTTGCTGTTGTACCTGTCATAAGCTTGCACAGCTTGTAAGGAAGTACCAATGTTGCAGCAATCATTAGAGGAATCGCACTGGCTTGCGAGAGACAGCAGGAGAAAGAGTCTGAGATCGGTACTCTGGTCGCTTACGAGCCTGCTCTGCGGCGTGTCGAACGAATTTCACCATTCGAACTCGCACATCAAGTCTTACTCGTCCATGCCTTACTCAATAGCCATGCTGCGATGCCGGTATGGTTCAGCATCTCGTCATTCAAAATGCTTCGACGCATTACAAACACTGCATGTGCGGTCTGGCAGCGACCGATGCCACGCAAAAGCCATCTTTCGACCAGCACCGCTGGGGAGCTGTCGGGCTCATCGCTGAACTGACTATGCCGAGCGCACGATTTGTTGTCCTGAGCAGCATCCTTGAAGAGTCGTGCAAGGACTTAATAGCTATGCAAATTGTAGCGATATCGAAGGCTCGTGCCTAACGAGGCATGGTACAACTGGTGAAATCCGCAAGATAGAGACAGTCGGGTGAGTCTAGCAATGCTGCTATATGCCTGCGCTGCGATGCATTGTTTATTGGTCTTGCAGTGTCGATACCATCACGGAATCAGATATATAAGCGCCTGCATGAGGAGAGTGCACAATGGAAGCGAAAGAGGTTACCTTCGCGCAAGATGAGGAGGATTTACTGGGAGGATGTTGTTAGGACAGTAATAAAGTCAAGCAAAGGCTGTCCACGCCAGTTGCGAAATCGCTGTCTCGCTGCCACGCATTCCACGAAACCCCATGTGGGGGTGAACCAGCGATTTCAACGTGCCGTCGTGTCCCTCATTGTTGATTTGATTTGGAGCAAGACCTGAAGCCTGTTCTATGGTTGAGAAGTCAACATTTATAGCTCGAATAAGATATAGCCTCGCATATATTGAGAGTCACTGCAGAGACGGGATAGCAGCAGCTTTGACAGGAGTCATTGCACGTGGTCAGGGAAATAATTTCCTGCTTAGGACGCCTGTCGTCCGAAATCATGTTTGCGTGCTCCGCGTATCAACTGATTAAGAATGCGACCTTACAGTGCACTGCTGTTTCGGAAAATTTTGCTTCTCAAACAACCAACTTGCTTGTTGTTCAATATATCGATGTGACTTTGCGAAACAGCCAGGTGAAGCGAATTTGTAGACGCTACGGCCAGGGTTGAACTCCGGTGGCTACTCGCCGTGGGTCGTCTGTAGCACACCTTAGATACGGGACCTACCAGATCCAGAGCTATGCAATTTAATGTATTAATAATATCCTGTCAAAGTGGCGCCACGGCAAATAGAAGGGGTTGTTTGCTCTGGGATTGCATCTGCAACTGGTGTAGAGCTTGTCAAACGGTGCTCCTGAGCAATTCGTGGAACGAGAATCAGCCTTTGACATGCTTTTTCGGCTTGGAAAATTATGTCGGCACTTCGATTCTAGATTGCCAGATATGTTCTGCGAGGAGGTGATCTGACAATTATTGTAAATTGCGTTGCCGGGATGTAGTACATGCAGGCATGAAATGCTCTAGTCCCGGCTTGGACAGGTCTGCTTCACCGCTGCGGTGTGGCGGAGGTCGATCCATGAGGCGAGTAGTGAGAAGATGTTCACGAGGCCATGCACCGCGCGCGACGCTGGGCTACACCGCTCGCTTGATGCTAGCTGTTAGGTACGCAAGAGGCGTGATAATTCTGCTGGCGCCACTTCCGGCAATGGGGGGACACAGGAACCGTCCGTTGTATTTCTGCGCAGAGTAGGTCGTGTTGGTTATGTCAGCATGGTGCCCCAGTGTGTCAGTAGCAAACGAACTTAACCAGACTGGATACTGCATCCCAGTCCCATGTCAGTGGTATGACCGGCAAACCTTCGACGGGACCAACCGCTATGGGCCAGAGCCGTTGTTACGTTCCCGCTCTTCAATTCGCTTCTGGATAGCTTCGTGTTTAAAATTGCGCGACTGACCAGGCGTGGCCGCCCAGAGGTCATACTTCACCAATCGTAGCAAAACACCCACCATGAACTTACGAGCTTCTGATCCCAGATCAGACCTTGGGCAGGTCTGAGCCTTCTTTCTGGCATATGTCCGATGAGACGACTTGCATGCGTATTACGTGACGACGCAAATCCATTCGCCTTTTGACTGCGGGACCCATGGACAGGCCGGAATTGATTCCTGGAAGGCCGCTGACTGGCTAGAGGTTGTGAAGAGTCTGGCAAGACTCGCCGCATTTGCACACATTGACTTGAGATATAGAGGGGCCATCTCAACCAGCTTAGTCTGGGATGATGCAATCGGATTTTGATAGATAGCTCTCGAGGGTGGTAGTTGGCTGCATGGATGCAGATGTTGCCGCAACCTTGTCGTAGCGGAAAAAGTTTCGTCATAGTACTGGCTGCTAGACGTTTTCGATCCACATGGGCCTTGAGCGGGCCGCAGCGTCAATGAGGCCGAACAGCCTGCCGGTTGAATACGCGTTGTAGCAGATTGGGCATCTGCAAAGTGACTAGGTCGCATAGTCCCGCACTCCATTTCGTAGTCAAGGCTCCAATGTCCAGCGTCTGTGAGCACGAAGCAAAGGAGATTTGCTTTGGACACCTCTTACCTGCCTTGCGTTTTTGTGATCGTTATCTTCGGCAACAGAAACAGCAACAGCTACTACGCCACATTGCCAGTCAGCTGATTCGTCCATACAGACAAGACGGCCAATCTCAAGACCGCATGCTGGGGCAGCAACAATCGCAACCACCGCTGTCCGAAATTTTGCGAGAGCTGAGAAACAACAGTCGGAAGACTAACTGTGTCGAGAGACCATTTCCTCAACAAAGGATAGCTTCATCGATTCAAGGAGACGAACGAGTTTTCTGGCATGGATCAGGACCTCCAGTGTGTCGTTATACATGGACGCGTGTTCCAAAAAATCTCCATTGACCACCGGATATACTGTGTTCCGGTGGCCAACGACGAGCTTGAGGAACACAGGTTAACAGCTCAACACAATGCATTGTACAGGCTCTTCGGTAACAAACTGGTTTCTCCTCATATAAGTATCAAAGATCCGCAAAAGATACTTGAATGCGGATATGGTGGCGGTGACTGGTCCGTGCAGTGTGCGGAAGAGTACGAGGAATGCGAGGTGCGTACTCCATACAGCCAAATCGGTTGCTGCTGACCTCGTGAGGTTACTGCCATTGATCTTTATCCTATGCTTGTTGCGGACCAGCCAGACAATCTAAATCTCTGCGGCTACAATCTGAACGACAGACTCAACGATCCAGAAGTCTTCCAGGCTAGAGCTTATGATCTCATTCACTCTCGCTGCATCAACGCAGGCATAAAGAGTAATAGATGGGCCACCTACATTCGGGATATGAGGCTGTTACTCCGACCAAACGGCTGGATTGAGGTTATCGAATTCTACCTCAACATCCAGTCAAGCAGCGGCATGCTGACGGATGAATCGGCTTTAAGGAGGTGGTGGTTGGCATACGCCGAAGCAATGAGCCGAATGAATCGCGATCCTCGAATAGGGCAGCAGTTGCAGCGCCTCTTCACCGAAGCAAGGCTCGGAGAAGTTCGTGTTGAGACCATACAGTTGCCAATTGGGGATTGGGACACAGGTGAGCACAATTCCATTTGTTTGACAGTCCCTCTCTTCCTTGACCATCACTGTCAGTTGCGAGGTGATGCGTCGATAATCATGATACAGTGGTATTGACACAACGACCAGATCCAGTCAAGGCTCAGATCGGCAAAGACACTGTCGTGATGATGGGCGATCTGCTCGAATCGCTCAGCCTCTGGCCTTTGATGCAGTATCTCAATTGGACAGCTGCAGAATTCTCGCGACTCCTCAACGATGTTCGCATAGAGCTGCAGAGCAACGAGCTGAAATTGTATGTTCCGGTGTAAGTACGCATGGCCCTCTTCGATCGCTGCAGCTTGTAACGCTCGCATAGATACGTGGCTTGTGGTCGTCGTAGTGGGTAAATCAGCAGGCCACTTGGTCAACATTGAGTACTCGGATTTGAGGCAAGTCAAAGATAAGGACGTCGTGAGCGGCAATCCTCTTGCGGTCGGTCAACTCCTCAAAGTCGCTCAGATAGTTCTCCGAAGCAGACAACTGAACTCTTCGCATCGAAAACCAACACCCTCAGACAGATGTTGTGCGCTTCGAGGAAGCAGCTGTGTTTAGGTATTGGCCAAACCTCAAGGTTGTCGAGCTGTAACCTGTGACTATGTCATCCCTCCGCCAATCCCCTTCTGACATTAAGGCGTTATCGCACAATGCGACGCGGCTTTGGTAAGAGCGACGTCAGACCAGATGAGGCTGTTTCGCCAGTTCAGCTTTCATGGCCGGCGTTACGGCTGCATGCTGCCGATGTGAGCTTGCTGCAGCATACTTACTGTGTAGGTGTAGGTGATTTGAAGCGATAAGCTATAGGTTCACTAACTGGTATCTCCTAGTGCAAAAGTCCAATCGTTGCTTCACTTAGGTTGAAGATACGAGACCGCTTCGTGGGCTGAGGTGCCTAGGTCTGGTAGCGAAGAACTCAATGGCGTAAGAGCGGCACAGTGGTCTCAGCTATTGACCATATTGTAAGGAATTTAGAGCATGGCCGCAAAGGATAAAATGTGACTGCGAAGAAGGGTCGGCCAGTGGTGGAAAGAGCATCATACGTGTCAGTCTGGGAAGACACGGTTGTGGACTATCTGGTCGGAAAACGAGCGAACATCACAAGCGGAAAGAAAAGAACGCCCTCCTCTTCTCTCGGCACAATCGGGCACAAGCAGCGCTTGGACAACACGCCTGATCATGTCGGCTCCTAAGCCCGACAGCCCTGGATACCGACAGCCTGGTACCGACTATCTTCTGTAAGGCATGGCCTCTCTGTACCCTGACAATATACCTTCACAGGTGTAGGCAGCACCTACGTCTTACCGACATGCGCCATGCTTGGGATCTTATCTGAATAGCTCAGTATTATGCTATCATCTCATGCAGGTGCCTGACGCGTAGGGTCTCCGTTTCAGCCACAGGTCAAAAAATTCAACGCTCACAGAGAAATAGCTGGTATCGACGTTGAGCCATTAACCACCAAGATCAAATACGGCTAAGGGTATCCACTTTTATTCGTTTTGAAGAAGAAGATGGCTGGGAAAGTGCGTGTACCGGGAGAGCGGCCTGTCGCATCAGGCGCTTATGCGAGTACTCTTATAAACGCTTCGGTCAACTTTATCCTTCGTTCGCTCTGAATTGTTCTACTGAGGAGCATCTCGAAGACTCTGCGCGTCCCGTCCCGGGGAAGAAGCTTCGGTGCACTCTCCGAAACCGAAAGCCAGCGACGTCATCGCCCTGTCATCGTGTGACTTGCAGATAGCTACAAGTTTTACTCAAGCTGCAGAAGTCAAGCAAGCGAAGAGGGTGAGAAGTTGGCAAGGACTGGGCTCGTGGCGCATTACACCAAAATCAGCACAGTTCGGCCTTACGTCAGGTGCTAGTCATTCATCGACCGTTCTGCACGTGCCGCCGTTACAAACACCCTGTAACTAAGTTGACGGGCTCGAGAACTTGCGATTCCGCTGCCGACATTACCAGAAGACTATCACGTCACAGTCCAACGTCTTTAGGCTGTTTTCCACGTAGCTGCAGCTGGAGGGGGTTGCTGTGCGGACGAATTATCTTCGGCTACGCGACGCCAACCCCTCAATTATTCCCGCGAATTAATGTCCAAGGCCTCAATTCATGAAATACTAGCCAGTCTCAGGAGATGTACCGGCGGGATGGAAGCCAGCAAAGGCCCGTGTCAATTTGGCTATTGAGCCGCGGAGGTTGTGGTACAAATTGAGCAGACCTCTTCCCATAGCCAGGAGGCAGTAGGAATTTCTCTCAACATGGTTCTGACTATATTACTTCAATTATTAGCCACTGCCGCGGTCTTTGCCCCGGTGCAAGCCGGACACCCAGCTCAGGCATGGAAAGAAAGCAAGATCAAAACATTGGTCACCTTTGGCGATAGTTATACAGATGAGAACCGACTCGGGTACTTCATCCAGAACAATTATACAGCACCACCGGTTGGGTGGGATCAGTCTTTGGTTCGTACCACCTACTGAATATCAACGAAGCTGTATTGAACGTTAGCAGGGGTTGGCAACTGCCTCCGGTGGTCTGTCATGGGCCCGCTACGCCAGTATCTATTCTTCCGCCAAATTGTACAATTACGCGGTCTCAGGCGCTGTGTGCTCCAACAATATCACACCACGTGCACTTTCGCCCACGGCGCTTTTTCCGGACATCGAGGGCTACGAGCTTCCTGCCTTCATCGCAGACTCCAAATACATTCTGCCAACCACCGGCAAGCCGTTCTTCACCGGCAAGCAAGATTCAACTGCATACGCAGTCTGGATTGGTACTAACGACATGGGTAATGGGGCGATTTTGACAAACTCACAACTAGCGAACAAATCTGTCTCAGACTACATCGACTGTGTGTACAAAACCGTTGATGGTCTCTACAGAAACGGCGGGCGCTACTTTGTTCTTCTCAATCTTGCGCCCCTTGACTTGCTACCACAGTATCAGCTTCCCTCGCAAGGCGGACTTGACGCGACACAATTTTGGGCTACGAACGGCCGCAACCTGACTGATGTCCACTACCGAATGGAGAACACCGTTGCGGCTTTAAACGATGTTTACGAGTACCGTACGCCCTTCGTTGCTCTCACCAAGAAATACCCCGGCGCTAAGTTCGCCAACTACAATGTCAACGGCTTGATGACTGATATCCACTCCAATCCCGCTCAGTACCTCAACGGCACCGCGCCGCTCAATGTCACGGGCACATCGAAGACGTGCGCGACTGTTAGTGGTCAGAATTGCACAGTCAATACTAGTCCGGACAGCTTTATGTGGTTTGATGCTCTGCATCCGGGAGAGCAGACGAGCAGAATTGTTGCGAGGGAGTTTGTGAATGTCATCAATGGGAAGGGCAAGTGGGGAACGTACTGGGGCTGATAGCACCATCGGTCAAATGTGCGGGTGCAAGGTGAACGATATATGGCCACATGTTTGAGGTTTAGAAAATATGTTCATAGTATAGATCGAAAACATGCGGTGGCTCAAGACAGCCACGCCCAAGTCATTGTCACCCTACCCAAGTCATGGTCTGCCATCTTGTCAAACATAGCTGGGCTGACATCGAGATCAGTAGGCTCGCAGCCAGTACCTGTTAGGGGATTAAAGTTGTTTCCACAGCTACATGGAGTCACTTACATCTGTCCACGACTTTGAGATCAATGCTGACCTGCTTTCCAGTACGCTCGTCTACCCTTGTCGCCCTGATCTTCTTTCCGCACAGCGGATTCTGGTTCGGATCAGTGCCGACTTGAACAGCATCGTAGAGGTAGTGTGACACAGAAACAATGGCGTCGTTTTCAGTTGACTCGACACCGCATGCGCCGAGACCGGGACCGTAGTAGGTCAAGTCGCCACTGAAATGATCGGTATTGGTCGGAAGTGGCAAAAATCGAGTTCTGGATTCCCGGTTAGTAACAAGAAATAGTTGCAAGTTGATTGCTCACCCTGACTTCTTCGATAGTCCCACTGCAAGGCCGATGATGAGCGCTAATAGACAAACAATAGCAATAAGGAGCACAATGAGAAATGTGCGACGACTGCGACCAAGGTACCGCTTGTATGGGGGGAGTACGCAATCAAAATGATCTGACGACGCCCATCCGGCGCCAGCGCCTGAATTGAAGCGCCTCTTCTTGCTCTGTCCCTCATCAGGTGCTTCCCATATTGAAGCCTCGCCCGGACCAATGTCTTTCAAATGCGCTGGCGCAGGCTCGTCTACCTCTCTCTTGGGCAGTTCTTTCCTAGTAATTTCCTTCCTGGGTATCATTGGCGCGTTCATTGTGATTTGGAGATAGATATTACACTATGATATGGGTACATGTACGGGGTATTGCAAAGTAAGAATGTTAGACGGTCATAATCATTGAGAAAGGTAAAGAGTGGACAGCTTCGACAGAAGACCTTGGACAGCGTTGTCGTCGCAATATCGAGCGTCGAGATACAAGGTGGAGAAAGAGTGTTGATGTGGAGACTTAGGGGTCAATGCCCGGCGGGGCTAGTGAAAGCGCCGACCGAATGCTTGTGCCGCGGTAGCAACGTGGAACATTGCCGTTCTCTGACCTCACCACCTACGTTCTTTATATTCTGTTGCTTTCACTGCGCGTCGTTTAAGCTCGACTGCACTGGGTCCCCTAAACGTTCGTGCTCCTCTGAGTATCGCAGAGTTTGATTCAGCTTCAGTTACTGAGGTGCCCGCCACCCTCTCTAGAGCCGCCGAAGTCGCTAACCCTGGCCTCGTACTTTCAGGATGGCGGAACAGAGCATCAACATACCACAAGTCATCGTCTTCGCGGTCGTCGCCTTCCTCGTATATCGGTGGTACTCTAGCAAACCCTCTGCAAATGGCACGCGACCAGCTGCCAACCGCTCAGTGCGAATAACCCCCGCGCAAATCGACACAATAGCGCAAATGTTCCCTCAGTTGGACAGGAGAGATATTGCATGGGACCTTCAAAGAAATGGAGGAAATGCAGCTGCCACGACTGAGAGGGTCCTGAGCGGGAGGTCTTTGGACAGTGTAAGCTGGGTCGGATTTGGCTATGAGTACCTGCTCTGACGAAATATAGGCTCCAGCATCGTTCCAGCCGCCTGCTGCGACACCGCCAGCTGTGCCCGCACGTCCAGTTGCTGCCGCTGCGAAACCAGCTCATCCCGACCTGATTACACGATACAATCTCTCTTCGAAGCTGAATCAGCAGGCCGAATCAGCAGAAGAGAATCCCAAGACGAAAGCCTGGAGCGCAGACCGGAGTGAACGTCAGTCGAACCTGCAAAGGAAGAGGGAGGAAATGATACTGGCTGCCAGGAGGAAGATGGAACAGAAGGAAAGGGCGAGTGCCTCAGGCGCCGCAGCATAGAGACGCGCCATGCAGACGCAAGATACACACGATGGCAGTAAATCCTAGCAGAAATAGAACAATTGCATTTGGATGCATCGACAACATCATGTGACATACTCGTCGCTCGACGCCCAACATCAAAGCTTCTTCTTCGTAATAGGCACTAGACTCTTCTGTCTCGCAATCCACTGATCCAACCTCGCATAAGAATCCAGCGTCATGAAGATACCCAGCGCCAGATACCCTCCATACATACCGCCCAGCCCGCTCAAGCCGCTCTGTTCCGGCGTCAACTCCTCCCAGCTCCACATTTCTGCCAGGCACACCAGCGTGGTGATACTCGTCTCCATACCGAATACCAGAAGAGCAAGAGGAATACGCGGATCATTGCGCAGCAGTGCGGGAATGGCCCAGAGCGTGAGAGGCAGGTGGAATACAAGTTCCAGGAAGGTAAGGGTGCCAAACCAGGCTGGTGGGTTGTAAAAGAAGCGGTCGCCGTAAGTGGCAACGTACCAGGTACGGACTTCGCCCATCCAGAGCGGTTTGATGTTCATAGGGTAGTAGGCGGTGAGGTCGAATGCTGTGGTCATGTTAGTGACTAGAGGAAGTGCATCGTGCATGCCAATATCATTGACGTGATAGCGACGAGTGCAGAACAAAACATCTCGGGTACCGAGTTTTGCCTTGGAGGAGTTATGCATGCACTCATGGTTCTTCACATGCAGAAAGCCATGTGGTCAGCACCACAAACAACGAGAAGATCTACGTACCCAGCATCACCGGGAGATGCGTGATGAAGAAGATAAGATAGATAAAATCTCTCTTCCTCGTCAAGACTGATTCAGCCATCTTGATATCAGACCCGTGTTGCCAAAGTTCTTTGAACTCCAGGTGGTGGTGTAAAGGAGAAAGCAGGCGCGCTTGCTAAATTTGCGAAGGCGCGAGGGACGTGCTTTCTTTCTCTGAGGCGATCGTCATCTGAACGATAGCACCCTGTGAGATCAGCGAGACTGCATTCAACGCTTATTTACAGCATGTTATCTCTGGACACCTTGAAGTTCTCAGAGCCTTTTCCGGGCCGCATTGTGATGGTAGACGTGGTTCCTCCTGGACTTCGCAAGCATCAGACAACATAAGATCAGCTAAACACAGCACGCCGTTACCGTGTCCGTGCGCGCAACGACCGGATTCGCGCAACGACCGAATCATCATAACTACACCATATTTTGACGCGTCGTATCTCAACAACCATGGCAGCTATTAACAAAGCGCTTGCAGCAATAGATGCGCTGGAACCAGGCGAAAAACTTGTATATTAGACTTTTGCTACTAGGTTTGGTGTTAATCGCGTAACTCTGGCCCAGAGACACAAGCGTGCACAGCAAGCTCGGGAGACCAAGGACATCAATTAACAACGACTCACCCCACAACAAGAGATAGAGCTTGTAAAGTATATAGAAGAGCTTACTGCCTGTCACTTACCACCTACAAGAGAGATGATCCAAAATTTCGCGTCGCCTATAGCCCAAAATCCAGTCTCTGAGAGCTGGGTTACACGCTTTGTCAACTGTCACTCTATCTATCTCATCTCGCGTTACTCTACTGGCATAGATCGCCAGCGTTACAACGCCGATTCCTACAATAAATATAAGCTCTACTTCAACCTGCTACAGCAGAAAATCTCTGAATACTCTATTGAGAGTCGCCACACGTACAATATGGATAAGAAGGGCTTCATGATTGGGAAGATGGGTAGAACAAAACACGTGTTTAGTAAGCGTATGTGGATGAAGGGTGAGGTCAAAGCATCAATCTCAGATGGCAATTGAGATTGGCAGACACTTATAGCGTGTGCGTGCGCCAATGGATCAGTACTGCCACCAGGCCTTATCTACAAGTCCTCCAACGCCAGCATCAAATCAGACTGGGTAGCCAAAATCAAGCCAGGGGTACACTCTGTGATGGTTACGTTATCTCCCTCAGGATAGTCAAACAATGATATTAGGCTTGCGTGGCTTGAGCAGGTGTTTGATCGCTATACAAAGGACAAGGCACAAAGGAAGTAGCAGCTTTTGATACTAGATGGCCATGGATCACACGTTACAATGGATTTTATCAACTATTGTGACAAGAACAAGATACTCCTGGCTGTACTTCCCCCTCACTCAACCCAGACGCTCCAGCCGCTTGATGTAGTGCTGTTTAAGCCTCTGTCAACAGCATACTCAAAAGCACTCACAACACATATCCACGAGTCTCAAAACGAGTCAGCTATCACTAGAGCAGACTTCTTTCAGCTATTCTGGCAGGCGTGGATGTGTAGCTTCACTAAAAAGCTGATACTTAAGTCCTTTGCGGCAACGGGTATCTATCCACTTAAACCCAACGTTATCCTCAATCGCTTCGCTAAAACATCAGAGAGCTCAGATTCAGATAGTACGTCATCGTCTGTTTATAGCAACGAAGATTGGCTCAAAATAGAGACGTTGTTGCAGAGGGTTGCCAGAGATGATAGTAGTCGCGACGCCAAAAAGATGAGACAATTAATCCACTACATCTTAGTCAAAGCCTCACTCCTCTAACACAAGATAGATGGCCTTAAAAAGATCTTAAAGAAGCAGAAGAAGCACAAAAAGAAGAACAAAGCCTTAGATTTGCAGCAACGGCAAGAGTACCACAGTGGTGCTGTTTTCTAGTCACTTAGCAAGATCAACGAAGCACGCTTCCGTGAAAGGATAAGAAAGCAAGAGGAGAAGGAAGAAGCGCTTAAAAAAGCGACTAATAAGGAAGTAGCAGCTGCTAAGAAGTTGGTTAAGGAGAAGGAGAAGGAAGAGAAGCGTGTGGCGAGAGAGGTGGCCAAGGAGATGCGTGAGAAGGAGAAGGTTGATGCAGCGGTTTGGAAGGCTGAACAAGAGGCTGAAAAGCAGCGTTAACAACAGGAGCGCAACGCTGCAAAAGCTATACAATTGCCTTAAAAGAGTAAGAGGAAAGTTTCACAAGCAATCTAGCCAAAAAAGCGTCAAAAGCGTAGTCAAAATAGTGTTGTAGATGGGGGTGGTCTGCCAGCGCTGCCCCTGTCTCCTCTACCCAAAACCACAACACGTGGCCGCAACGTCAAACTACCAGCAAAATTTAAATAGTACATCTTTTTTGCAAACAATTAAGTACTACTACA